>JZKD02S1604132.1:0-10784 GCA_000966675.3 Picea glauca | reverse complement strand
ATCTATAGATCAGTGTCCCAAGACACAGGAAGAAGAAGAGGACATGTCCCATGTTCCATATGCCAGTGCAGTTGGCAGTTTGATGTATGCAATGGTTTGTACTAGACTGGACATTCCACATGCAGTGGGATTTTTGAGCAGGTATATGTCAAAACCAGGGAAGGAGCATTGGATAGCAATAAAGAGGGTCTTCAGGTATCTTCGTGGCACCACCAGTTATGGATTGTGCTACCAAGGAAGATCGGGATTAGACAAAGTGGTGGACATACATGGCTTTGTTGATGCAGACTGGGTTGGAGATCTAGATCGTAGAAGATCTATAAGTGGGTATGTGTTTAACCTATTTGGAGGAGCAATCATTTGGATGAGAAAAATATAGGTTGTAGTGGCACTCTCAACTACAAAAGTTGAATACATGGCATCCACTCATGCAAGCAAGGAAGTAGTATGGTTACAAAGACTGTGTTCAGGTATTGGGTTGGTACAACAAGAAGTGAGATTAGACTGTGATAGTCAGAGTGAAATATTCTTGGCAAATAACCCAACTTATCATTCGAAGACAAAGCATATTGATGTTCAATATCACTTTGTGAGAGACATGGTTGAGGAAACAAAGGTTTTCCTGGAAAAGGTTGACAATTTGAAGAATGTTGCAGATTCATTGACAAAGTCTGTGAGCATAGAAAATCTCTCCTGGTGTAGAGAAACAATGGGCATTGCTGCCCTGGATTGTTGACTATATAATCCCCTAGACCCCTGGATGCAAAGAAAACAACAAGTGGGAGAATGTTTGGTATGCGTTATATTCTTTGCATGTGTGTGTGTGGGCGCGTCAGATATGACAATTGCGTCTGATGATCCCTACTACTAGAGATCTGTCGTGTGCATCGGGACCTTTCCTAGGGGGTCCCAGGGGGGGTGGGTATGCCCCCCCTAGTTATGTGCAACATTTGGCAATGGGTGGTAGCCCGGGGTAGTGCCTCGAATTTTTTTTTTGGGCAGTTTTTTCTATTTTTATTGGATTTGTAAATTAATCCCGGATTAAGGGATTAGGGTTTTGGTATCTATGGAATACCTAAAAACATTGTAGATATTGTATGGTGAATGGTGAAATTTGATATAATGAATATAAGAAAGGTTTTCCTGGTTGAGGGTTTCTGGTATAAAATCTTTGTGTATTCTGTGTATGAGCCATTGATTAATTTCTGTATTGCTTAAGAATCTATATGCATTTATTTACTTAGTAGGTTTAAAACTTACACAACACATGGTTAATAATTTGTCCAATGATATCATAGACATGAAATGAAGTGTCGGGGAGGGAAACCAAGGCCAAAGGCCCTATAAGCCTTTCTTTAAAATAAACTCATCATTCAAAGAAATTGAACCTTCCCCAACTAACTTAAATATCGATTTGGGAAACGTGGTATTTGATTCTTTCTATACTTATCACCAAGAAAACCACTCCGAAAGAGACTGCCCTCAATGGGTGCATGCCATGAATTTGATGGTCAATCGGTTCTTAGACGAAGTCTCCCTGACCAAATGACCAATCAGTTCAGTTATAAATGTTGTTGATCAAAAAGAGATTGACCCACCGAAAGATACGACCATGCTGATATGGGATCCTAACCTAATCATGCCTTCCGACGACTTGTTTGAGTCTCAAGAACCACTTGAAGAGGTCTCGATTATACAAACACGAAGTAAAGGTCCGCTTGTCTCAAAAGATATTGGTATGACCCAAAATTTAGAGGGTAAGAAAACTCCTGATCACCTAAAAGCACCTTTTTCTCCCTGTAAGAACCCTATAATCATTCATACCTGAGAATCACCCAAGATGGATTACAACATAGTTGAATATTTGAAGAAGTTGAAGGCTAATATATCAGTTATGGACATATGTAGGATCCCTTAGCAAAAATACTTTTTGTTACAAGCTTTGAAATCAGTAGAAAACCCTACAACAAGAAATGATCAGGAAATAAATTTAATGCCCACAAATCTAGTGCATAAACCAACTCTAAACACATGCTCAGAAGATAAGAAGGGAAAACCTTTTTTCCCACCTTTTCTTTTAACATTTGAAGTTTTCAACATGAACCTCCATAAATGTTTGGTCGATTCAGGAGCATCCTCTAATGTTATGCCACTGTCTATCTGTAAAAAAATAAATGAAGTTCCTCTCAAGAGTGATAAAAATGTGATACAACTAGACATAACCTGGGTGAAGCTCATGGGAGAGCTCAAATATGTAATGATCGTTATAGCGACACATCCTAAGTTTGTGCAAGTGATTGACATCATAGTAGTAGATATCCCAGAAGCTTATGGGTTGTTATTGAGCCAAGACTGGTCTAAGAAGTTAAACAGATACTTTAGTACAGACTGGGCACACCTATGGATGTCGTTAAAGGGGAACATGAATATGATCAGAATTGATAGGGAAATATATCTTAAACATATTTTCACTAACCTGGAAACTTTGAATGAACCCTCGTCGACAGATTTCCGCGTGCTAGGAAATTATTCTTGAGATTCCTACTTCGAGAACTTTTCCCCTCTCTTATCTGATGTTCCTTTCACTCAAAACTATGAAATGGTATTTCAAGAGAAATCATTGATACCAATAGAGGAAACCTTCTTCTATCCACAACCCATGCTAGAAATCACAGAACAAAATATAGGAGAGCGAGAGGGTAATAAGAGAAAAGAATCAGATAACTTTCATTCACGAATTTGGACCATATACTTTGATGGATATAAATCATAGGAAGGTTCTGGGGCATGGTTCATCCTCATTGATCCAAATGGTAAATGTCATTTCATGTCCCATAGGCTAAAATTTGAATGCACAGAAAACACTGCCAAGTATGAAGCTCTAGTACAAGGGTTAAAGAAAGCCATAGATTTAAATGTCAAAGAATTGAAGGTTTTCAAAGACTATAGGATTATCATTAGACAATTAAGGAATAATATACCCTGCAATTCTCCACACCTAAATAATTACCAACAGGAGGTGCACAGGCTAATAGAGAATTTAGAAGTTTTCAAAATTTCAACAATTCCCAGAGCGAAGAACATTATTGTTGATTCTCTAACTACTGCTGCCTCGAGGCTATCACCTTTAGAAGATTATGAAGCTTCCTGATTAATTTTGGAACTAATATACAAACCATTGGTGCCCAACAATATTTCTAATTGGAAATTCTTTGAAGGGGATGAACATATCATAAAATTTCTACCTAACCAAGACAATTTCAAAGACTTAGCTATTGACGATGAAGTATTCCAGGAACAATCAACAGAAAATGATCCTTGGATATGTCAACCTATTAACAAATATAAGTCTCACACAATCCCAAAAGGGATAGCTAATTTGGAAAATCTTTTTGACCTGAAAGAACGATTTAAGGGGCCCAAAAATGCAAAGATCAGTAGCCTCTGTCCCATGCATGAAACTATAAATATTGGAACCCCAAAAAACCCAAAGAATATAAATATCGGTATGACTATATCTAAGGAGGAAAGGAAGGCTTGTCTCAAACTATTCAAACAATATCAATATGTCTTCGCATGGTCCTACCGAGATCTGAAAACTTATGATACCCACATCATTCAACACACTATCCTGTTAAAACACGAAGTGAAACCCTTCCAACAAAATCTCTGAAAGTATCACCCATCCCTGGAACCTCTCATGTGTCAGGAATTGAAGAAAATATTAGATGCCAAAATTATCTTTCAGGTTAGGCATTCCATGTGGGCAGACAATTTGGTCCCTATGAGGAAAGAGTCTGGAGAAATACGCTTGTGCATATATTTTAGGAACCTCAATAGAGCTTCAGAAAAGGATAATTACCTAGTCCCGCCAATGGAGCAACACCTGCAAACAATTTCTAGATCGGACATTTTCTCTCTACTGGATGATTTCTCAGGTTACAAACAAGTTCTAGTTTCAGAGGAAGATCATTTGAAAACAAATTTCTGAACTAAGTGGGGAACCTTCACTTATAAATGCATTCCCTTTGGGTTAATCAATGAAGGAGCGACCTTCTAGAGGTCCATGGACGTATCATTTCAGGGACTAATCAACAAGTGTGTGGTAGTGTATTCGGATGATGTGACCGTGTACTCAAAGAACAGAGAATAGCACATCCAACAATTAACTTAGATTTTCGAAAGGTGTAGGAAATACGGTATATCCTTAAATCCTAGGAAAACCATTTTTGGCGTCGAGGAAGGAAAGTTACTAGGCCACATCATATCTTAGGTAGGCATTCGCATAGATCCAGAAAGAGTTAAGGATATAGCTCAACTTCCATTACCTCACAACAAGAAAGCTATGCAGTCATTTTTCGGGAAAATCAATTTCGTAAGGAAGTTTACTCCCAATTTCGTGGAAACTATCAAACCCTTACAAAAGATGATTCGTAAAGATTATGCATTTAAGTGGGATGATGAACATAAGGATGCTTTCAGCAATATTAAAACTTCTATATCTCAAGCCCCCATGTTACAAAGTATCGATTTTAATAGATATTTCTTCCTCTATATTTTCGCCTCCAACCAGTCGTTAGCTGCAATATTGATTAAGAAGGATGATTCCAACAATGAGGCTCTGGTGTCATTCATGAGCACCAATCTCCAAGCATCCAAACTTAATTATCCTGTTATTGATAAACAAGCCTATGCAGTATATAAGGCAGTAAAACACTTTAGTTCTTACATCCTCAAGAACCACACCAAAGTAATTGTGCCTCACCCTGTGGTCAGATATTTGTTCACTCAACAAGAGATGGGGGAAAGAAGAGGGAATTTGATGGCAGTGGTCCAAGAATTTGATCTAGATATAAAACCTGCCAAACTAGTTAAAGGAGAAGGGTTGTAAAAACTTGCAGTTGAAGCCAGGACCAAGTAAATGAATATTCTGGATGGGAGAATGAAATGTAATTATGGTGTGGTGAAGCTTCATACATTTCCCCAGAGCCAAATTCTTGGTATGAGAATTTGACTGATCTCCTACACCATGGGACTAGCCCAGAAAACCATAACCCTGGGGAAAGGAGAGCTCTCAGGTTGAAATATGTACAATATCTCCTCATAAATTCAGTACTTTTTTGAGTTAATTATGATGGGGTAATTTTAAGATGTCTCGAACTTGAATATGCAGACAAATTTTTGAAGGAACTCCATGATGGTCCTGTTGGTGGATATTTTGCAGGAAACACCACCGCTCATAAGATACTGAGAGTTGGTTATTGTTGGCCCACTTTGTTTATGGATTCTCACACTAATTCTAGAAACTGTAAAACTTGTCAAATAAGTGTTGCGAGAGAGAAGAGAGTGACAGTTCCATTCCAACTCGTGACTATTTCTAGGCCTTTTGAGAAATGGGTGTTAGATATCATAGGAGAAATTACACCAAGCTCTTCAAAACAACACAAGTACATACTTATTTCCACTAATTACTTCACAAAATTGGAAAAATCTATTCCTCTAACCCATGTAAACGAGAATATAGTAATCCAATTCATATAACAACAATTAATCACAAGGTTTGGTGTACCTTTTGTCCTGGTTTTCGATAATGCAGTTTATTTGTATTCCACCTTATTGATAGAGTTTTCTCTAGACAAAGGAATCATAATTAGATACTCTGCAAATTATTACCCATAGGGAAATGGAGTGGCATAATCAAATAATAAGAACCTAGTAAGGATATTGAAGAAAACGGTTGCAGATAACCAAATGAATTGGCATAATTTACTCCAGAACACCTTATGGGTAGATAGAGTCACACTCAAGGAAGTTGTAGGAAATTCCCCATACTTTCTAGTGTATGGACAGGAAGCCATTCTCCTTAATGGGATTTATATTCCATCTCTTCAACTAGCCCAATATTCCATAGGATAACCTTCATCAGTCATACAACAAAGAATTGATACGTTGCTCAAGCTAGAAGAAGAAAGGGAAAAGGCTAAGTCAAAATTCATATCCCACCAATAGATAGTGAAAAAATGGTTTGATAAGAATAAGGCTAAAGAGAATAATTTTGATGTATGAGACTTAGTCTTGAAATGGGACAGAGAAAACGAGCCTAAAGGAAAACATTCTAAGTTTCAAAATCTGTGGCTGAGACCTTTTCTGGTGGCTGAGAAGATTGGGGCAGAAATTTATCATTTACAGAATCTAAGGGGGGACCCTGATGCCCTCCCAGTAAATGACCAAGCCCTAAATAAATATTTCCATTATATATATATATATATATATAACAAAAACAAAATGCTTTTGTCTTCATGATTTTGTTGCAGCTATGTTGATTTCGAAATGTTTTTGTTTTCTTTTGGTTTTATTTTAGCACTTTTGAAAGTTGTGTTTATCAAGACAATGGTTGGCCTCAAATCATGTGACATAGCAAACTTTGTTCCTAACTCATCTCTCACATACAAAAAAAGAAGTGCCGAAGAACCTATAGTTGTTTCGAAGGGCTCTCTATCTAACATGCGTAGATGAACACCTTTGGATAAATGTTAGAAGGATCTGATCAGTTGCTTGGTGAGACCTTAAGGGAAAGCTAGTAAGATGGAAAAGGATTACATGGACCTCAAAGACAAAGCTAGTAAGTTTCACCTTAACCATTTCATCTTTCAAAACAACAGACATCATCCTCTCACACTCTCTCAAGGCATTCTTCCAAAATAAAATTGACTTTATCAAATGAGTGGACAACATGAGAGGGCATGCATATATCTCCATTGGGGCTATGGATGCTCACTCAGAGAAAGGTATGCTATGTTAGGGTGACTTCGTCAGGGCTATGGATGCTCACTAGAAGCGGAGAAACACCGAAAAAAGTGGGTAAAGGTAACTAAAGGCTCCATTGCTATGAATTCTTTACTAGAATTTTGTAAAAGAGGGCATGAGTCAGGGTTACGGGAAATGAAGGAGAAACAAAGGTTACAAACCCCATAGGAAGAACCAGAAGCATCAACCGAATGATTCCAAATGTAAGGGTAAAAGAAGCTCTAGTTTAAAACCAATTAATTTCTCCACTAGATTTTGCATCAGTAGATCCATGAAGGAGGAACAAAGATTCTGCTTTCGCCCAGTAATTCGCCATTTGTTGAGCTCTCAACACACCCTAAAATGCCTATGTCAAAATTTTACTTTTTGGGTACCACTTGATCTTTTGCACTGTTTAATTCGACTTCATTATTAAAATGTTTCCTTCTCTTATCATTTTGTTTCTCATTTAAATTCCTTAAAGTTTTTCTTGAACATATGAAAACGTTTAACCCAAAAGACTAACATTTAATTAAAGATTCAACATTGGGAAGAATTAAAAATGAAGTAAAATAATTCGAAGAAGCCTTAGTCACCGAGCGTTGATCTTCATCAGCATTGATAGAGGGGATTATTTTATTTCGCCATGAGATTCATACAAAGATAATGTTGATGACCAATCCCCTTTGGCATCGAGAAAAGGTGAGGAGAATAAATTTTAATGAAAGAGGAAATGATATCGCCAATGGCCGATACCCGATGCACTTAGCAAAATCAGAGAAGATCGAGTCACGAAAGACATTAAGACCATGCTAAAATTTTTCCTCCAATCGCCAATGTCTGGAATATCCCAGCATCAGGAGTTTCTAGGATGCCAACCCAAAGGAAGCTTCGTGAGAGATTTATTCCTAAACGTCGATCCTCGATACCTTCTCGACATCGATGGTCCCAAGTTTAGCTTAGAGATAATGAATTGAACAAAGTCCCGAGTCCGACCAATGCCCACGAGCTAACCCCCGGTCTTTAGTACCACAAAATATCAAGCCAGTAGTGACATGTCAGCACCATATGATGAAATCCATTGGCATTGGAGGTTTTTCACCATAGGATATCGATGGAAATACAATGTAAATCATATCACCGCTAAGTATAATTTCGAGACTAACTTACAAGAAAATTTAAACAAATAACACAATAGATACACACACAAAGAGAAGAAATGATACGTTCATTTTAAGATTTTATATTAGATCCCCATGAAGCTCAGATTACATACAAGAGACATTGTATACACCTTTTGGGCCGATCAGCTTGGTTAAATTAAGAACATGAATTTTTTTCACAAAAAGAGGAAAACTATCAAAATATTGTGTCATCGGACATAGCTCGTCAATCATGCCTCTTCTACCCGAGGAATTTCTTCCCATCTTCTTCGCGCACCCTGAGGTGTTTTCATTTTTTGATCTTTCGACACCTTTTGTGTTTCACGCAACTGCACGATTGTATCTTGCACTTCCTGAAGCTACCTCTTGAGCAAGGTTACGTTCCCTTCATGACCTTGTGGTGCTAACACCTCAAGCGTATTTTCCACCAATTGTCATATTAATTCTCTATTTTCCTGGTAGAGTTCAGAAATGGTGAGTTGTGCCTGCTCCAGCTGCTGAGTAGGATATCAAATGTTAGAACCCGAGGCATCTGTCCTTCTCATTATGCTCCCTCTTTCCCGACTTACAGGTTCAATAGGATCTAACTGGATAATGTGTATAAGTAGCTCCTCGATGACTGATCTTGTCCATGACTCAATCGATTTTTTGTTTTCCACAATTTCCTTATTCTTTCTGGGCCTTCCTCTCCTTCACGGTATATGCTATTGAGGAAGCATGGTTTCCAACCTATGTCCTTTCAGTGTAAATTATTCCACTTCGGCCTCCACACGTGTCACACACCCGCTACGGAATAATAATTTTTTTTTTGCCTTTTTCCCGAGGGACAGAATCTCCGAGACCCTATGGGGCTTAGCACAGGCTGCAGATGCCACCTCTGCCTCAATAGAGTCTCTGCGCAACCTCTCGGTCTTAAGCATAGTTTAGTTTCTTTTATGAGCCAGGTCCTTTTGGAAGCTCCCTTGTGCAAACAACACTAGGCACGTACTCCACGACTCCCAAGCGACCATGGTGCTATGACCAAGGCCTATTCCCAAAGGCGCTTGTCACAAATAGCCATCTCGTGAGTTCACGAGTCGAAGCTCTCAACTCCTCCTTTCCAATCTCATGATACACTATATCACAAAAGGGGTATATCTCCCTTTTGTCAGTGCCCCCCCCGGCACGTGACCACTGGCTAGGCTAAACATTAGCTCTTGTCGCAACTCGCAACTTCGTGAGCTATAGCGATGAGCCTTCGTGCTCTTATCCCATGAATCCCCGAGATCCAAGAGGTCAACAGAGTGTTGACTCCTCCTCCCCAGATGACATGTGTCCACCTGTCAACCACGCGGGCCCCACCTTGTGGTTCTGTCACGTGTCCACACTCATGCCTCAGCTCTTGTCACTTCGTGACTTCTGATGTCAAGAAAAGGTTCTCTCAACCTCCAAACCACTGAATGCGTGATATGCGATGGGGTACCTGATCCAATGGTCCTCCCAGGACCTGGATCCAACAATTGTCTCCACTCCTCGCTATTTTGTAACTTCCCAAGTTGTGGCATCCAAACTTGGCACCTTCCCTTCACGAAACCCCAAGACGCGAAAGTCAGAGAAGGTTTGACTCCTTCCGGGCTTCTCGGAACTCACAACTTCGCGACTTGAGTTGTTGGGCCTTGGTGGTCCTTTCTTACAAGAACCTGAAGTATGAGAAGTCAACAGAATGTTGACTTCTGTTTCAAATGACACGTGTCCACCACCTGTCACCACTTCTCCCTCTCTCTGGGAATCTTATTGTCACACCACCTGTCAACCACGTGGGTCCCACCAAGTGGACGTTCCACATGTTACACAAGCTCTCGTAACTCGCAAGCTCGTGACTTCTACAGTCAAAACTGGTTCCCCTCAACCTCCAAGACCCCGATATGTGATATGGTGAGGAGGTGATGACTCAATGGTTTCTCCTACTTCTTTCTATTCGGGTCTTCACGGCTCCAAGGGTTTGGTCTTCCACCTCTAATCTCATGAAACCCCGATACGCGAAATGGTCAGATCTCTGCCACCTTTCCTCCAACATGGATGGTCCCGATGTCTTTGAGACTTTAGGGACATAGTCGAGTTCACTCTCCCACCTAAGTAAAGGTTAATATCGATGACTTATAGAGCTCCGATGGGTCCCTGGGATCTATGGTCCAGGATCCCATCGTTATTTGTGAAGGATAAAAGGGAGAGGTGTTAACGCCTATGCTCCTTCTCTAGATCTGTCGGTGTTGACAGGCTTGGTGTATTCCCGAAAGGATTCCAACCGTTCATTTACCAAGTGATAGGGTATTTTCTTTCTATATTTGAATCTCGCTATCCCTTTTGAACTTGAATCATGAAGTTCAAACTCTCGGAGCTTCAGGCTCCCATGACCCCGAGAGCTTAGAAAGATACTCTTTCTTGCATAAGGGTTCCAGAACCGGATTGCATGAACCCTCATACGGTTTCCAGGAAATTATCCTTGATCTTAATTGAGTCTCTGGTAAGGTTCAGTATGGTTACAAGGTTTATGGGGTAATTCTCATAAAAGAGTACTCTCAAGGGGACTTCCCAGAATATTACGAGAAACTAAGAAAATAAGACGATTCTCGGTGGAGTGAAATCATGTCCCAAACTTAATCATTTGTGCAGAAAACAACTATGGAATGTAGGCATACACAGGAATCCATTCCATCAAATCAAACATTAGGTAAACACTTCTATTCAGAACTATTTACAAGCACATAAAACTAAACATATGATTATGGCATTAACTTCAAATAACACTTATTAGAAATAACACCAGAGGTGATGCAACTGCTGAGAGGGGTGCTC
>JZKD02S1604121.1:153732-165172 GCA_000966675.3 Picea glauca | reverse complement strand
ATTTACTTCTTATCAACCATGAAAAAACAATAATGAGTCATATTTACATCAAACAATATTGGGTCCATTACCCAAACCTTTGTGTTGTGGGGCTTTCTTCAAGGGTTGACATCAAGGACAACCAACCTTAATCAACAATACAGGTGGATGGTGTTGATTAGCGAGTTTGATTTCGAAATCAAACACATCAAAGGAAAGGAAAATAGATTGGAAGATGCACTCAATCAAAGTGTGCAGGCTATAAACTTAGCAGCATCAAGTGTAGGAGAGTCTGACATCAAGCAGATGATTAAAACCCTCTTGCAAAAAGATGAGTTTTTCACTCAAGTGAAATAAGGGTTACATCAAGAACTCAGGGAAAATAAATATGAATGATATCAGCTTGGGGTTGATAGTATGTTGTTGTATAATAATAGATTGTATATTCCTAATTCAGAAAATTTTAGACATATGGTCATGGATGAGTTCCATAGAAGACCATATATAGGTCACCCTGGTTACTAGAAAATGGTGATAGCAATAAGGCAGTTGTATTATTGGCCTAGAATGAAGAAGGACATTGCTTGGTACATTGCAAAATATTTAGAGTGCCAACATGTAAAGGTTGAGCATAGAAATCCTATAGGTTTATTGGAGCCTTTCCTATTCCAAAGTGGAAATGGGAAATGATTTCCATGGATTTCATTACAGTTCTACCAAAGAAAATCAAGCTACATGATGCAATCATGGTTGTGGTGGACAAGTTCAGCAATGCAACTCATTTTATTCCAATTATGTCTACTTTCAAAGCCATAGATGTTGTTAATTTTTTCATAAAATAAATTTTTAGATTACATGGTTTACCCAGGACCATAATTTCATATACAGATGCCAAGTTCATCTCAAGCTTTTGGAAAATCTTGTTTGCAGGCTTGGGAACGCAATTGGCATTTAGCACAACCTACCATCCTCAAACATATGGTCAGACCAAGAGGGTGAACAAAATATTAGAGGACATGTTGAGGATGATGTTATGCATCAACCCAAGCAATGGGAAGAATATCTACCTTTGGTAGAATTCACCTACAACAATGGTTATCTAGAATCATTGAAAATGAGCCCATTTGAGGTTTTGTATGGCACAAAGTGCAAAGCTCTAATCAGTTGGTATAGTCCAATAGACAAAATCACACTTGGACCAAAGTTGTTGAAGGAGATGGAACATGCCATGGTTAAAATAAGGAAAAATATGAAAGTAGCTCATGACAGACAAAAGAGCTATGCAGATAGCAAGAGAAATCACAAAGAGTTCAAAGTGGGGGATCATGTGTATCTCCAAGTGAAACCCAAGAGAATATCCCTAAGAATGGGAATGTGTCTAAGCTATCACTTTGATATTGTGTACCATTTGAAGTCTTGGAGAGAATAGGACCAGTAGCATATAGACTTGCATTATCACCTATTGTTAAAGCTCATAATGTGTTCAATATGTCTTTGTTAAAGAAATATGTACATGATTCTAATAATGTTATTGATTGGATTGTGATATAGGTGAAACCATAGGGAGAATTCCATCTCAAACCTCAATTCATCCTGTACAGAAGAGAAACAATTCTCTAGAACCGAGCCATTGTGCAGGTCAAGGTGCAATGAAAGAACTTTGGAGTAAATGAGGCTACATGGGAGCTGGAAGATGCCATGAGATTGGCATACCCATTTTTTTTTGTAAATAATTATATATACTTAGTGTTTTAAACACCAAGGATGATGTTTATTTTAATGGGGAGGGGAATGTAACACCCTATTTTCCCCCAAGACTGTAATTACGCTAATACTTCATATATTTATGTTTATGAAGCATGTAATCATGTTTTGATTTAATGAAAACACCAAAACCTTTTATTGGGAGGGAACATCCTTGAATGTACTGGCCATGATACACAAGTGGGAATTGACGAAGCAGGGAATTGACCGAGTGGTTGGCTAGGTGGAGATGAGTTATTTTGTGAAGAAGACAACAAGTTTTTTTAACAAGATAATTTATGCTTGCTAAGCATGAACTTACACCTTCCAGCATACCTAATCTGAATGGAGCCACGTGACCAGTTATGGAAGTTCAGGGAAGTGGTTGAAGAAGTTAATAACTGTGATGGATTGGTCTTTTAAATAAGAGAGAATCCAATTGAATGACCTAAAAGAAGTACACCATGGACTTACCCCCTCAGAATAGGAATTGCAAATTATAGGTTGCATCTGTAGGAAAGCTACGAGAATCCCAAGAGTATAGGAGGAAGAAGAGACCAAAGGTGGAAAAGCACCACTAGACGCATGATGGAAAAACAGACAGAGGAGAGAAAACACACTAGACATGAAATATATGGACCACCAAGAGACGAGCAGAGAAAAAAAACATATACGATGGTGCTTGAAGAGAGAAAGGACCTGAGAAGGAAAGAGTGAAAAGCAGACTCATAGAGTACGGTGTAGCGAACATAAGTATTTGGGAGAAATATTTGAAGAGAATAGGGAGTTCCTTGAATAAAATAGGAAACTCATCCAACTTAATATTCATCACCTTAAAGAAGAGAAGACCTAGATCCATACTGGAGCAATATCGAGCTACAACTTGGTGCTTACTGGATAGAAACTGGCACTGGTAAGGGATGGTCATTGAGGGACTATTTAGCAGAGAAAGGAATCCCTTGTGAAGAGTAAATCCAGTTGAGAAACCACCTCATAAACCTATAGAGACTCCGATCTCAATGGGAAGGGGGAAACTTCAGCTGTTGTGAAAGGAGGAAGGAGAGTAACCTTCTTGGATCATCTTGAGCTTGGAAACTAGTTGATTCATTCCCCTTGTGGTATCATGGCTTGGCATACGGGTGTCGTACTATAGGAAGGAACTCTACAGTATGGAATAAGGTTGGGAGGAAAGGAATCCTCTCTCGTTCATTTGGTGTTGGCATTTCCATGATCATATAAGTGTATAACTTGGTTTGTTTAATTGTGTTTAAATTTTATAAACATATATTATCTAAATTCAATGGGAAATATAATTTCTTATGATTAATGAATTGAAACCCTAAGATCTTGGAATATGTTTTTTATAGTTTTTATTTGGTCTAATAAGTCATGAAAATGAACATGTAAGGATAGCATGTGTCCCTATGAATCTTGCATCTTTGAGAGGAAAGTTTGCAATATATGGAAAAAAAAACTTCAATTACTTAGTGGTACTAGTGCCCTAAAGTCGGGGAGATATATGTGAGGAATGGAGGACCTTGTACCCTGAGAAGATCACAATGTTGATGTGAAAATCTTGCAATATATGCAATAAACTCATCTCTCATGAGATTGATAGGCCTGTGATGGTCTTGGAGTAGTTTTTTTGACTCTTGAATACTTTTTCGGAACTCTGAAAAATGGATAATTCTCAAAGTTGGACCCTTAAACCAGTAGAAATGTCCTATGTTGAATCAAGAGAGTTTGTGACCATTGATTCGGTAGGGTGAGTAGATCTCATCCCTCCATCGTGAGAGGCATCATTTTCTGTAGAAATTGAGTGTCAGGATTTGTGTAAAGTCTGACAATGACAACAAGAACCGCAACAAGATATGGACTATTGATCTGTCAAGAATGACCTCGACAAGATCTATACCATTTATGTGAAATTCATCGTCGATGGGAATACAGATTCAATGAAGTGAGTGTTGAGCCAGAGAGGTGTCGAGGTTGATGAAGGCTCAAGGATTGAAGAGAGTATTTGATCGGTATGTAGGCATGGGTTAACCTCCACCATAAGTTTTCCTAGGCTCGTGTAAGTTTGAAAAGGGATGACAACATCATGATGAAGTGGCATGCTAAATTGGTAGCTATCACGTTCCCAGGATGACATGTGTCACCAATGGAATGGTCAAGGGATTGGAGAGGTCTCGGATGAGATTCCAAATTTTTTATGGCTTCTACAACAACTTAGACCATCAGATATAGATGACATCGGATCTCAGCCATTTTTTGTAGGATTTTGTGCATGGGTCAAGAAGTGTGGATAGAAGCAAGTGTCGACGATAATGATATATTATTGTCAGACGACAACCATCAATTTTTAGGCGAGTGTGATGAGATCTCACCCATGGATCTGTATAGGTCCATCAAATCACTATGAGAGAGGATGAAGACTAGGACATTATCTGAAATGCAAGTTTGAGGCGTCAACATGATTGGAGGCGTTGAAGGTAAAAATTGAGAGTCGTAGGATTTGGGAAAGTTCTGATGGGTGGGTTTTCATCAAAACATTCAGTGTTGAATGTTTGATGCTCCGCAAGAGTAAAACCCCGACGACGAGGGAAGGTTTCATGGAATTCAGAACCATTGAGAAGTGAATTATGGGCAAGTGCCACATCGGAAGGTATGAGTGGTAGGGAGCCACGTGGATGTCATGTGTCAGTGATATGGATTTTGGTAATGGGAGCCTAAATACTTTAGGAGACTATAATTTTAGATCTGAAGATCATATTTGAGCATATTTATAGTCGTTGAGAAGCTCAAGGCAAGTAGAATCCATCTGTGGTCCTTGGGATTAGACCTGAGTTGAGTTGAGTAAGGTAAACGTTAACATCCCACCAGCCTAAGAGAGGATTAGGGGTTTGAGTGTGTTATATATTTCACCTGAAGAATCGATATTCCATATCTACCACTGTAACAAGGTTTACCACAAACCCGAGCCAAAACCCCTGACCACAAAGGAATCCCCCTAAAGATAATAATTTCGCTGATACCAAATGTATATTTTGACTTTGTACAATTATTTATTGCAAACATATTCTTAATAAAATAGAATAGATACAATGGAACATGTTATCACCTTATAATTCCCAGATGGCGTACAATTTTCAGAAATTTTATGAGGGATTAAGTCACCACAGAGCTGTGGTAATTTGAAGGATCCGTCAATAACTGGTGGCGTATGGGCGAAATAGAGGGGATATGAAGAGTAAATCTCAGCAGACCCTCGATCCTGAAAGCAGCCTAGATCAATAGCTGGAACATGTATCAGAGTGGAACATGTAGCAGACCCTCGATCCTGAAAGCGGCCGCTTAACTAGCATGGAAGTTAAGCGGCTGAGGATGAGCCGGGGAAAACCGTCACGGTTTTTTACGGGACACATGGCGCCCTTAGAAGTGCATTGGAGAAGAGGGTTTTCTAACCAAAACCACCTTTTCTAAACCTTTGATGATAGAGTTGCCAGGAAAGAGGGGGACCGTAGATCTTGAAGCAACCCGGATCAACGGCCGAGGTGTCCTTCGGCGATTGAAGTAGCATGAAAATTAGCTGACAGAAGGGGGACCGGGGAAAACTTCCCTGGTTTAAATCATGGATACATGGTGTCCTCTGAGATGCATCAGGGCTAAAGGTGGTTCTTCCAAAACCACTTTTCTCCAAACCCCGATGGTAATAGATGCCTATAAAAGGAGGAACCTCAGGCATTATTCTATGACTATTGGAATCAGCCGGGCGGTCAGAGAGACTATTCATGATGTTGAAACGTTTCGTTTTGCTAATGATTGTAAGTCATTTTGTATATCAAAAATGACATCTGAAACTGTTATAGAAGCTGAAACATTTCAGTTTCAGTTATTTTTTATCAAATTGTATAAGTACTAAGAGACTTGAATTAGTTAATGTTGGAAGAAGTGCGAGAGCACCTTTTTGGTTGTATCAAACTCTATTTGTAAATTTTCTGAATCTGAATTGAATACAAATACGGAATATTTTGAAGTCTCTATGAAAATATTCTAATGGGTGGTGATATGAGCTTTGTTTCCTTTCCTCGTATGTATTTCCTATAGCTTGTCATTTCATTTACATTTTCTTCTGTTTAAATTGGAGAGTTTAAAGGCCCAAAATTCATCCTGTGACGCTCTTGGTTTAAGCAATTTAAACTATGTGATTGTCTTCTTAACTTACTCAGAATTCATTTTAGCAATGCTCTGATGCAGTTATTTGTTTTCTTTATCTTCCTACACATCTTTTTATTTCAAGAATAATTCAGATTCATCACCTTATTTAGTCTTTGTCCTCTGGAGAGTTCTATCATCCAACACATTGTTTCCGATTCACTTTCAGAATTTTGACTCCATATCCCATAGTGTTTCCCCCTTCTTTGCTAGCAACTTTATTAAAAATCCCCTAAACAAACCAAATCTAGTTGTTGATTTCCATAAGTATATCAAGTGACACGAGAGAGCCCTCTCTGAGTTGAGCAGGCTAGTGCTTCAGCTCTAAAGCTAGTTGAAAAAGTTACCTCTGTCATTTGTCTATTCAGCTGGACAGGATTTACAGATTGCTAACATTCTGACGCCATTGTCGGGGACGAAATTAAAAAAAAATCCCTGGGAAAACAACTTAAAGATTCAGTTTGATCCATGAGGGTGACAGTGGACCAAACACCTTATTGGCTGAAGATTATCTTTACCCTGGTGACTCCATTACTCAGAGACTAATTGTACTACATTGTGTAAGATAGAAATCCTGGCTCCTAAGAAAATCCACACCAGGAGAAACCCATACCCCGAGCCTGCAATCCCTGTCTCTAGCCTAGAAAAGCTTGGTTGAAGAAGAAAAGAAAAGACAGTAACCCTTGTGTTACATCCAAATCGATATTTGTCCTTACCTAGAGATGGATTGATCAGTATCGAAGACCTTGAGTTTGATCTAAAATTCGAACACTCCCTGTTTAGAACCAGGTCTGAATCCCATTTAGACAAGACCCTATTTGATGAAAAAAGATTCCAAGATTTGATTCTAGCCGCTTTCGTCAAACCTGTAGTGACTCCTATCCGAAACCGACAGCCACTCCAACCCCTCACAGCAACTATGGTAGCCAGATTTTCTCCTCTCATACTACTTGCTCTATTGCATGACTTGCCCCAGGAGTACAACCTAAGGATTAAGCTATATGATGTTGAGGGTAACGTATCATCCCAGAAACACCTAGATTGGTTTAATGATTTCATAGACTTAGAGGAGGTGGATTTGTAGATGTAAAAATGAGGTTGTTTACACAAATCCTTGCAGGAGATGTAAGAAAATGGTTCAGAGCCCTTGCACCAGGAAGTATCGTGGATTTCACAGATTTTGAGACACTCTTCCTTGCTAGATGGGGAGATAAGAAAAAACCCCTTCAGTTGTTGACACACTACAACAATATGAAGAGGTCACCTGATGAAATGGTGCAGGATTTTTCAGCTAGATTCATGAAGGTATATAATGTGATTCCTGATGAAGTAAAACCCCCACCCAAAGTTTCTCAACTCAGATATGTTGATTCTTTCAAGAGTGATTTTGCTTTATTATTGAGAGAGCAAAGATCTGCCACGCTAGATGATATGATGAAAGATTCCATTGAAGTCAAAGTAAACCTTATGGCTTCAGGAAAGATGAAAGCTAGTTATGGCAGAAACGTGGGCAAAACTCAGGATAAGGCACAAACTTCCACATCACAAACATCAGAAGAAATATTTGAAGTGATGATGAGAAATGTGGAAAGGATGATGGAAAAAATGGCATTGGGAAACAAACCCAACCCTAGGGAATAGGCTGACGGTCCACCTAGAAATCTGAGGAGACCCGTTGGTCCACAAATTAGGAAAAGAGAGAAGAGAAACTAGGGTCATCAGGGGGCTCAAGCAGACCAAACAAATCAGGGAAATCAAGGAAATCAGGGAGAACAACAGGTAAGACCCCCGTTTCAAAATAATTATATGGATAAAGGCTATGATGGATATTTTGAAGATAATGTGAACTGTTGTGATGACAAAGAAACTGAGGTGTTTTTGACCAAAGAAGAACATGACCAGTTCATGGATGCTAGTGAAATATTCTTGCAAGATGAGGAGGAAAGGATATCAGTAGAAAAAGAAGATTATGAGACCGGATTGAAAAATGCCATCATGCAATTCCAAAGGAAACACGATCTCCGAAATCAAAAAGTGCCTCAAAATCCTCTGAAAAGTAATCTCCTAAAGGAAAACTCCATCAAAGATGCTCAGAGTAACGTTTCCTCTTCTATTCAACCCAAAAAAGACTTTGCTACAAAGGACGTTATGGATAAGGGCGAGCAGAAAGAGGAACCACAGAAGAAAATATTCACAAGAAAAGAAACTGTCACTAAAGAGGTAGAAAAAACTCTGTCCTCTTTTGACTTCGAAAGTGATATGGCTAAGATTAAGATTTCGGTACCCTTTAATGAATTGATCAGAAATAGTGAATACAGGAGTCATATCATCAATATTCTTAAGATGGGACAAACCTATGACACCCTAAACATACAAGATGATCACCCAACCATCTTATTTGGGTCGAGAGTAGAAGAAAGCGGTGAAAGTGAAGAAGTTCCTTCTTTTTATGTCAGCTTAAAAATCCATGACATGACTTTACACAATGCTATGCTGGACTCCAGAGCATCTCACAATCTGATGCCCAAGGTGGTCATGGACCAAATGGGCCTTGAGGTCACAAAACCCTATAAGGATTTGTTCTCTTTTGATTCAAGGAAGGTGAAATGCCTCGACATGATAAAGGACATGGTCATTTCTCTAGCACAAATTCTGGTGAAGAATATGGTGATGGACGTAGTGGTTGCTGATATCCCTCCAAAATTCGGCATGTTGTTTTCCAGGTCGTGGGCTGCAAAATTGAAAGGAACCCTCCAGATGGACATGTCATATGCCACTATCTTTGTCTTTGGTCAAGACAAAAGATTGTACAGGGAAGTTATATTGAAGTATATGGTCAGAAACAAACCGCAGCCTACCAACCATCCTATATACTCAGTAAGCATTGATTTGGGGTCTTCCATTGTCTTCAATGATCTATGCTTAGGAGTAGAAGAGACGGAAAAAGTCCCGGCAAATAAAGGTATACCCAGACAGTAGTTGGAAGAAATTTCAGAACAACAGGGTGACCCAGAAGATCATATATGGAAAATGAAATTCGATGGAGTTGCATGCAAAGAAGGAGTTGGAGCTGGCGTGTGGATAAATCATAACACGGGAGATGTGAAATTGTGCTCTTACAAACTTGTTTTT
The DNA here is from genome assembly GCA_000966675.3 of Picea glauca. Lineage (NCBI taxonomy): Eukaryota > Viridiplantae > Streptophyta > Pinopsida > Pinales > Pinaceae > Picea > Picea glauca. The sequence continues at coordinate 156,103 of JZKD02S1604121.1, read as the reverse complement.
GAATGTACAAATAATATGGCCAAGTATGAGGCGTTAATATTTGGATTGAAAGTCTTGGATGAGCTGGGTGACAAAAGGATTGTTGTACTTGGATATTCTGAACTCATCATAAATCAAATCAAAGGCATCTACCAGGCCAGACACCCTAGACTAAGGGCTTACAGAAATATGGTATTATAACTCCTTGAGAAATTTTCAGAATGCAACCTTTCAGCGATTCCACGGGAACAAAATCAGGTTGCAGACGCACTGGACACTTCAGCAGCGATGTACAAAGTCCCAATTTTTCCCAAAAAAAGCTACAAGGTTGAAGTCAAGTACAGACCGGAGATACCAGACAATATGCAACACTAGCAAGTCTTCGAGGACGATAAACAGATAGAAAAATTCCTCAGGATGGAAAACAAGTTCGAAAATTTAAGCATTGATGATGAATATTACAATGATGAAGTAGATGCAGCTATTTTCACCAAAGAAGGATACTTTGACAATCAAATTGTTGGGAGAGATATTTTGCAGCTAAAGAGCAACATTATTCCCAAAGGCCTAGTACCATTAGAAAAAAAAATTGATAACAATGATGTGGTCATAAGTCCAAAGATCACAGTAGATGAGGGGACGTGGAAGATTGTAACATTGGGACTCCAGAAGATCTGAAGAACATTAAACTGTCCAAGAAGCTCAACCCTGAAGTCAAAGAAAGGTATGTAAAATTGATGAAAGAATTCCCTGATGTTTTTTCCTAGAGCTACGATGAGTTGAAAGTTTATGATACTAGTATAATCCAACATGTTATCCTGATAAAAGAAGATCACAAGTCATTTAAACAGAAGTTAAGAAGAATAAACCCTCTGTTGTTACCATTGATAGAGAAAGAAGTAAAGAAATTGTTTGAAGAAAAAATCATATTGTCCCTAAGATTCTCCAAATGGGTAGCAAATCTAGTGCTTGTTAGAAAGAAGAGTGGGGAGATTAGATTGTGTGTGGACTTCAAAAATTTAAATAAGGTATGTCTTAAAGATAATTACCCTTTGCCCAAAATAGACCACATTCTACAGAAGGTAGTGGCCTCTCAAAATATGTCGATGTTGGATGGTTTCTCAGGATACAACCAGATCATGGTGCATCCCGACAATCAAGAAAAGATAGCGTTCACCACACCTTGGGGGAGATTCATGTACGTCGAAATGTCATTTGGGATTATGAATGTTGGAGCAACATTTCAAAGGGCTATGGACATAGCCTTTGTATATTAAAATGATAAATTTATTTTTATATACCTAGATGACATTATTATGTATTCTGCTATAGATGAGGGGCACATCAAACATCTCAGAAGGGCATTCGAGAAATGCAGGAAATTTGGCATATCACTGAACCCAAAAAAGTCAAAATTTTCCATGGAAGAAGGGAAGATCTTAGGGCATATCATTTCTAAGGAAGGAATAAAGGTATACCCAAGAAGGGTTGAAGGAATCTTAAAGATTGACATACCTAGAAGCAAAAAGGAAGTACAATCCTTTCTGGGTAAAGTAAATTTCCTGAGAAGATTTATTCCTAATTTATCAAAGATCATAAAACATATTACCAACATGTTAAAGAAGGGAAATGAAATCAAATGGATCCCTAAGGCTAGAAAGTCTTTTGAAGACATCAAATTAGCATTGACAAAGGCTCATGTGCTAGCTAGCCCAAATTTCGAGAAAGATTTCATACTATTCTCTTTCGCTTCAGAACACACAATTGCAGGAGTATTACTTTAGAAGGATGACTAGAATTTTGAGAAGCCCATAGCATACTACAGTAAGACATTAAGAGATGCTCCTATAAAATATGACATCATGGAGAAGCAGGCATATGCTTTGGTCAAGGCATTGAAAGAATTCAAGGTGTATATTCTACATTCACATACTATTGCTTATGTCCCCAACAACTCAGTAAAAGACATATTAACACAACCAGATCCTGAAGGAAAGAGGGGAAAATGGATTGCAATGTTATTAGAATATGATATTGACATCAAGCCCACATAGTTGATCAAAGGGCAGGGACTTGCTAGACTAATGGCGCAAACAAACTGCGAACTTTTGGGAATAAACTTCACTACAGATATGTCAGAAATTATAGCAAAAGAAGAAAGGGGGACTCCATAGATATCTCAAAAATTTCTTGACTCTGCGCGGTATGCGAACATTATCTTTGTATTAAAAAATCTGCAAGCTCCTCCTGAATATAGCAAAACAAAGGCTAGGTTCCTGAAACTAAAGGTGGAAAAATTTTGGATTGTCAATGGATTACTGTACTGGAAAGACCCGGGGGAGATTTTATTGAGTTGTTTGATAGAAGAGGAAGAAAAAAGGACCATTAGGGA
>JZKD02S1604121.1:123263-146171 GCA_000966675.3 Picea glauca | reverse complement strand
GTCCAATTGTTGTCCTGCTATTCCAAAGAATTCCTGACTTTTCTTCAGTATGGAACTTTAGTTTAGCTCGTAAACCAAGAAAGACATGAAAACTACTTCAAGCATGTTTTCTATAAATGGTGTTTCCAAAGTGAGACAATAGGGTCAAGAAACATATACACTATTATCCACAATCAATGAGTTCAAAGAAAATGAAATGAAAATGTAGGTTATCTTCTTGGGAAGAAATATTCTCAACAAAACCTTATAGCCAGATTACGAAGCAAAGATGGAATTCAAATCCTACTGGGCAATGAAAAGAAAAAGATAAATCTCAGCTCAAATCCATAGTACAACTGAAATATCAAACCTTTAACAAATGATGAGTAAAATATAGGTAGTAAGGAAAATATTCTGAAAAAATAAAGTGTGAACATTAGCACTACTTGTGGCTTAAAAATAATTCATGAGTCTTAATGAAAAAAAGTATTTATGCAACCTCTTGGAAAAGACTAATCCTTGTGAAATATTAGACACATAGAAATTCATCTAAATGGGCTTTAGTGCTAGGTTGTTTGAGAATTACATTTCACTTATAATTTCTCAAATCCTACCATCTAATCTTTGGGTTTGTGTTGTCTATGCTCTGAGTAAATTCCATAGGCTTGTCATTGTGAAAGACTTTAAGATAAATCGGCCATATAGATGCAATCATTCTCTAACTCTCCAATAATTTATAGTGGACATAGTCCTCTAAAATATTTTGAAGTATAAACACGCTCACAACATTACTAGTTCAATTCAAGTGTGTGACATCAACCAAAACTTTGTACATATGCAAGCAATTCATTCAATACATAAGGTAGGTTTTAACTGTCCCAAAAGAAATGGAAAGACTCAAAACAAAAATATGCATAAAATTGCAAAAAAGGATCCAAACAGCTTTATAAACAAGGTTTCCAAGCGTTATGGCCCATGGATATATCAAATTTTAAAGGTATTTTCTTTTTCTCAATATTTTTCCTCGTTCTCTAAGGTAAGAAAAATCCGCAACAATAGATATATGCATACCAGTCATTAACAAGTGATGCATGGCAGCATAGTCCCTGCCACGTTGGAATGGGAATAAATGTGACTGAGTACAGACATGTGGGAACCAAGTTGAAGTACATGAATTTAGCATTCCCGAATAATTTTTCTTTGAAATTTATCAAAAATTAATACAATGTTACATCAACAAAGGTTCCTAGTATCTAAATTTGATAGTACAGGAAAGCTACACGATCCTCTAAACAAAAGCAAAGAATCCTTCTATAACCTTACCATTCAAATCAAATTTGCAAGAGGAAGAAGTAGAGGGGTTGAGGTTTCCATACTTTTGTTTCTGTTCGAAACATTCAAACACAATAGAATACTAATAATGTCTTGAATAGAATAGTAATAATGTCTGTTACATCAACAAAGGTTCCTGGACAAAAAAAAAATTAGCATACAATAGGACACAAAAAATCTAGCATTCCCGAATTAGTTTTCTTTGAAACAAAGGTTCCTAGACACCAAAAAATTGAAATTTATCAAAACACTCATCGAAATAAAAATATTTTGTGATATAATGCTTGTTACATCATGTTTTTCCTAGACACAAAGGCTCCTGGACACCAAAAATTTAGCATACAATAGAATAGTAATAATGTCTTGCAACAAAGGCATTCCCGAATTAGTTTTCTTTAATAACGTCTTGCAAAAAAAAAATTAGCATGCAATAGGACACAAAAAATTTAGCATTCCCGAATTAGTTTTCTTTGAAACAAAGGTTCCTGGACACAAAAAAATTGAAATTTATCAAAAATTAATAATGTCTGTTACATCAAATAGCAATAATGTCTTGCAACAAAGGCATTCTTGAATTAGTTTTCTTCGAAATGTATCAAAAATTAATAATGTTTGTTACATATTTCTGGAAATCTAAATGTGTTTGTCATATAGACTAGGATTGGAGCTCCCACAGACCATAAAAAGAAATAAGTACAAGAATTAGGAATGTCTAAAGAAGAAGTGCACGACGGTAGAGAGGAAGACCTCAAAAGAAGAAATTGGAAGTTATGACTGTTTGGTTATAGTTTTTTATTTAAAGAGGTATAATAACTGGATTGATAAAGAAAACAAGATGAAAGTATAGACTTACTATGAAGTAGATGAGCTTTTGTTGCTATCGTCGATGGTCAGTGCAATCGTGTCAACTGGTTGTTGCCCTTCCTAGATGAGGTTGTCCATTCTTCGTTGGAACCATTCTTCAATGTAGCTTCTCATGGGGGGCATGTTGATTTCATCCCGGATTTCTATGTCGTAAAGGTCATTTTCTAATTTCCTTAGATCCATTGAAATATTATGCATAATTTGTTCAATTTCTTCATTGTGTGTTAAATAGTCCAATACCTAGCGCTCGAGCTCATCTACACAATGTTCAACTATGTCGTAAAAATTTTCGAAAGACAACCCCTTTAAAATATCAAGTTGTTCATCGAAAGCTTCTTTGGTCATTAACAAGGATTTGAGAATTAAGTTTGGGTATTGAACCTCGTTGGTACTTCTGGCTAAGTCTATTTGGATTAGGTTTGTGAATAATTCTTCCTTTTCTAATATGTCTTGTTTACATGATTCGACAATGAGCTCTAGGTTATTAACTTTCTTTTGCCAGAATGCTTTTACTTTTTTGGTTCGCTTTGGGGAGGGGAGATTCTCTTGTCTTATTTTCAGTTAAGAGGTGTTGATGGCATGGTTGGCAAAATGGGTCAGCACCTATTCACATAAACGTTGATCATTATTTAAATTCGCCTGCAAATGTTTGAGCAAATCATTCGCCCTGTTTCAGAAGGAAACTGTATTTTGTGATGTTTCCCAGGTTTCAGTAACTAGTTACATTCTTTTCTTGATGTTATTCTCTACAAGGGATCTAGACAATGCAAGGAGGGTAGAGGATACTTTTATCTTGGTTGCAGTGGTAGTAGCTACGTTTTTTGCTAAAGGGATGGAAATTTTTGGGGTAGCAATGAAACCCTCCTCAAATTCCTTGAGGCGGTCTTTCAGTTTGGCATTTTCTGCTTCAAGTCCTCCAATGGAATCATCAAGAGAATCACTGGTTACGTAGTGAAATATGGATATTTGGGACGGACGCATTTTCCTAAATTTAATATATGTGCGATATTTTCCTTTCATACTTGTTACATCTCTCTTTTCAATGACCATATTTTTAGATTGGTTGTCAAAAACAACGCTCCAGAATACAAAGGACTCATCTTCATCAAAAATGTCGGTCTCAGCTATTTCCATTGCAGACGGACCAACTTTCTGCATGTGCTCAGTTTCAATTTCAAGTTGCAATTGTTCACTTTCAATTTCGGGTTCGTCTCCCTGCCCTACATTGTTTTTTCTCTTCTTCGTCAATGGAATTTTGTGAGAACTATCAATTTTTATGCGAGGAGGGTTTATTATATCCTCCTCCATTTGAATATTTCTGGGTTGCTTTATTACTAGGGTGGGTCATTGAAGCGATGCTTCATGATGTTGTGCTCTTGGGAGTGTTGGCGGGGGACTGGGCACTCTTCTCACCGGATACTTTTCCCTGTTGTCTGTACAATTCAGTTGCACTTTTCAATGTCTCTACATCGCAATCGCCAGAAGAAGGATTGTTGTCATCACTGTCCCTGTCTTCGGTCAGGTGTCTATGGATAAAAGAGCTGCTAAAGCCAACTGCCAGTAAATTTTCTTGAAAAATCCCATTAGGATCAAACCCTTTTATCCTTTCATCATATATTGGGTTCAATTTCTTGAAATGGTCGGAAAATTCATCAATCTTGTTGATGTTTCTTCACACGAAGTCCCCGACTTTCTAAGGCAGAGGAATGAACTGTTTTTTTTTTCTTGTCATGGAAAAAATGCAACCAGTGGTTGTATTGCCTTATTATTTCTGCAACAAACATCTTGTCCGTGATGTGGAATGGAAGGAAAGAAATATTTCCCTTAGATCTAAAGACCATTAGTACACTATGATTTTCCTTTTTTTCAAGTGTTCCCTTCCTGTTCAAAAACTTGGTTGACTGGCCAGACATCCGCAGAGCATCCTTCCCTAACAATAAATATTTAAAAACTGAGACAAAGTCATTAAAAACTTCATAAAAACAATGGGAGGCCTTGTGCCTCCACAGAGCCTAGTACCAGAATGTTACTGGGTCGAATCCACAGTTTATTTTCTTGGAAAGAGACAGTTTTGGAAACGGACAACAATGCACTATTGCAAAAATCAAGTAGGATGACATATAAAATTTATTAGATTCTTTGAATCGTGACAACTGGGAATAGATATCAATTGAAATTAGCTTCCCCCAATCGAAAATGAATTGTTTCTTGACTGTGAAGTACAAAATATAAATAATTATATGGGAAATGCTTGTCATGGATGCCTATCCCATTATTCTTGTAAACAACCAAGCAATTTCCCGGAATGGATTTCTAAAGGAACTTACCTGCAACTTTGTGATATCTTCAGGAATTATTGTCGGGTCTTCAAGGAACTCGGCTAATATGTCCAACATTTTATCATGTTTTTCTAGGAACTACTTACATTATTGTCCTCTGAAGGTCAATGTTGGCTTCGACAATTTTAACATCTTGCGGAAGGCCTGAGGTGACAAAGAAATAGGAGAATGGTCATGAAGTGGAATAATTATTTGTCTTGGAATATATTTTTCGGCGCACCAAGAGACCACCTCCTTACAGTCAAAAACCTCAGGGACGCATCCTTCACGAGTGATTCCAGAGGTCCAAATCACTTCATTCTAGGTGGAACGGGATGAATAGTAAAAGTATGCCCTGGACCACTAGAAGTTTTGGTCCTGATGTCCGAAGATATTTACTATATCTCCACAAAACTGTTGTCGACCTGCTACCATAAGTTTACAAGAATGTTTGTTTTCTCCAGACGATGAATGAAATGAAAAGTTGGAAGGGATAATATAACGTTGCGCAAATCTTGGTCCAATGCATGTGAATGGGAGATCTCATCGAGACTTTCGCTCATTAATGACAATTTTGACAGTTGTTGCATGATGTGTTGTTAACATTAAACACTAGTAATTTCATACATAGAAATGAAAACATGGCAGATACGGCAATGAGCGATTAAGCATTGTATATTTATTGAACGGGCCAACGCGATGACCCGTGTTTGAGATGAACAATTGGAAGGGACAATATAACTCTTCGCAGATCTTGGTTTAATGCATAATAATGGGACATCTCCTCGATCGTTTCACTCATTAATGACAATGTTGATGGTTCATGAATGGTCAGTTGTTAGCATGAAAGGTTTCTAATTGCATACTAAGAAAGAATTATGGAGGTCACGGGGACGGGAAAAAGCAGATTCAAAATAGGGTTACAAGGTACAACTGTTCGAGGTGAGGGCGCAAGGGTCAAATTGTATGTATCGAAACTTTTTGAGTGCAATACGCGTAACACCGAAGAGGGTATGATAGGACAGTGCAGAGGGAAATTTGTATATCACTAGTAAGAGCATAACTAATGTATATTAGGAAGGACAGGAAGTTAGTGGGGATGGGCAGTGACAAATATTTTGAAACATTTGTGAGTCATGGTAGAGTAAGCTTGCGAGTACGAGGAGTCCATGGTGGAATTGTAGATCATGAAATTTTTGAGTGCACGATGTATATCACGGAAAAATAAGCAGCAAAGTTCAAAAGTGCCAACCCAGCAACCACAGCCATAAAATTGGATAAGTATGGAAAGGAACATTGGTCGGTCAGATTCGTCATGTGAGGATATAGATGGAGATGAAGATATGTCATCCCGCCAACGTTGGAACCCGCAATCATAGAAAGGCGACCAAGTATATAACCAGAAAGCGATAATACATGGGAAGAAGAAAAGGGAAAAAGGGCTAAGGAGTCCACGGTGGAATTGTAAATCATGGAAATTTTGAGTGCAATATGTATATCACGGAACAAGAAGCAGCAAAGTTCGAATGTGGCAACCCAAAACAATGACTAATAATTGGAGATTTCGTGAACCCGTCAACACAAGGATCCAAAATAGGCTTACAAGATCTCAATAGAAGACGTGAAGCCCCGACGGTAAAATTGTATCGCTCGGAACATTTGAATGCATAATATGTAACACGGAAGAGGGGACGATGTTGGAACCCAGTAGTCAATTTGCATATTATGGAGGGTCGGATGCCGACTATTTTGTACCAGTGTGTGCAATTGTCACTAGTAAGAGCATAACTAATGTATATTAGAAAGGACAAGAAGTTAATGGGGATGAAAGGCAGTGACAAATACTTTGAAACATTTGTGAACCATGGTAGAGTGAATCTTGTGAGTTCGAGGATTATGCGGTGGAATTGTAGATCACGGAAGTTTTGAGTGCAAGATGTATATCATGGAACAAGAAGAAGCAGAGTTCGCAAGCGCCAACCCGACAATCGTGGCCATAAAATTGGATAAGTATGGAAAGCAACAGCAGTCAGTTGGATTCGTCATGTGAGGATATAGATGTTGATAAAGACATGTCAACCTGCCAACACTGGAACTCGCGATCATAGAAAGGTGACGATGTATATAACCAGAAAGCGATAATACACAGGAAGAAGAAAAGGGAAAAAGGGCCAAGGATTCCACGGTGGAATTGTATATCAAGAAAATTTTGAGTACAAGATGTATATCATGGAGCAAGAAGAAGCAGAGTTCAAAAGCTCCAACCCGAAACAGTGACTAAGAATTGGATATTTCATGAACGCATCAACACGAGGATCCAAAATAGGGTGACAAGGTCTCCCCATAAGACGTGAGGCCCCAATGGTCAAATTGTATCGCTCGAAACATTTGAATGCATAATCTGTAACACGGAAGAGTGGACGATGTCGAAACCTAGTAGCCAATTTGTATATTGCGGAGGGTCGGATGCCAACTGTTTCGTACCAGTGTGTTCAGTTGTCACTAGTAAGAGCATAACCAATGTATATTAGGAAGGATAGAAAGTTAGTGGGGATAGAAGGCAGCGACAGATACTTTGAAACATTTGTGAATCATGGTAGAGTGAATCTTGCGAGTTCAAGGAGTTTGTGGTCTAATTGTAGATGAAGGAAGTTTTGAGTGCAATATGTATATCATGGAACAAGAAGCAGCATAGTTCGAAAGCGCCAACCCAACAACCAAGGCCATAAAATTGGCTAAGTATGGAAAGGAACAACAGTCGGTCGGATTCGTCATGTGAGGATATAGATGGATATGTCAGCCCACCAACGTTGGAACCCGCAATCATAGAAAGGTGACTAAGTATATAACCAAAAAGCGATAATACACGGGAAGAAGAAAAGGTAAAAAGGGCTGAGTGCATAGTGGAATTGTAGATCACGGAAATTTTGAGTGCAAGATGTATATCACGGAATAAGAACCAGCAGAGTTCGAAAGCGCCAACCCAAAATAGTGACCAAGAATTGGACATTTCATGAACTTGTCAACACAAGGATCCAAAACAGGCTCACAAGGTCTCTCCAGAAGATGTGAGGTGTCGACGTTCAAATTGTATCACTTGAAACATTTGAATGCATAATGTGTAACACGAAATAGGGGACAATGTCGGAATTTGGTAGTCAATTTGTATATTGCGGAGGGTCTGATGCCAATTGTTTCGTACCACTGTGTCCAGTTGTCACTAGTAAGAGAATAAATAATGTATATTAGGAAGGACATGAAGTTAGTGGGAATGGAAGGCAGTGACACATACTTTGAAGCATTTGTGAGCCGTGGTAGAGTGAATCTTGCGAGTTCAAGGAGTCTGCGGTGGAATTGTAGATCACGGAAGTTTTGAGTGCACGATGTATATCACGACACAAGAAGCAGTAGAGTCAAAAGCACCAACCCGAAAAACATGGCCATAAAATTGGCTAAGTATGGAAAGGAACAACGGTCGGTCGGATTCGTCATGAGAGGATATAGACAAAGATGGAGATATGTCAGCCCGCCAACGCTGGAAGTCGCTATCATAGAAAGGCCACTAAGTAAATAACCATAAAGCAATAATACACTAAGGAGTCTGCGGTGGAATTGTAGATAACAGAAATTTTGAGTTGTATATCACGGAACAAGAAGCAGCAGAGTTTGAAAGCGCCAACCCGGCAACCGCAGGCATAAAATTGGCTAAGTATGGAAAGGAACAACGATCGGTCGGATTTGTCATGTGAGGATATAGATGGATATGGATATATGTCAGTCTACCAATGCTGGAACCCTCGATTATAGAAAGGAGACTAAGTATATAACTAGAAATAAATAATACACGAGAAGAATACAAGGGAAAAAGGGCTAAGTATCTCACAGAAGAACATCTACTATTCGTTTATTAATGCAAATCCTTTCGAACCCCTAGTGAGTTCTCACTAGTAAAGGCATAAATTGCATATCACAGAATTTCTTTGGGTGCAATATGTATATGTCGGAACAGGGGACATAAGTGTTGGATACCGCGAACATGGAACATAAGTGTTGGATACTGCGAACAGGGGACATAAGTGATGGATACCACAAATCACAGAACAAGAAGCAACAGAGTTCAAAAGCGCCAACTAGGCAACCACGGCCATAAAATTGGCTAAGTATGGAAAGGAACAACGGTCGGTCGGATTTGGCATGTGAGGATATAGACGAATATGAAGATATGTCAACCCGCCAATGCTAGAACCCGCAATCATAGAAAGGAGACTAAGTAAATAACCAAAAAGTGATAATAAATGGGAAGAAGAAAAGGGAAAAAGGACTAAGGAGTCTGCGGTGGAATTGTAGATCATGGAAATTTTGAGTGCAAGATGTATATCATGGAACAAGAAGCAACAGAGTTGGAAAGCACCAATCCGGAAACCGCGGGCATAAAATTGGCTAAGTATGGAAAGGAACAGCGATCAGTCGAATTCGTCATGTGAGGATATAGATGGAGATGAAGATATGTCAGTCTTCCAATGTTGGAACCCACGATCATAGAAAGGAGACTAAGTATATAATGAGAAAGAGATAATACACGACAACAAGACAAGGGAAAAAGGGATAAGTATCTCGCAGAAGAACATCTATTGTTCACTTATTAATGAAAATCCTTTTGAACCCCTGGTGAGTTCTCACTAGTAAACGCATAAATTGCAGATCACAGAAGTTCTTTGGGTGCAATATGTATATGACGGAACATGGGACATAGGTGTTGGATGCCACAAACTCGGGACCCGGTGATTAGATAATTGGATAAGTATTGAAAGGGACCGAGGTCGGTCAGGCTCATGGTTTGAAGATATAGATAAAGAGTTGCCAATTTGTGAATCCATGAGGTCGTGATCATATAGCTGCGACTAAATATAGAACCACAAAGGGATAATAGAGGGGTGGGGGAAGATAAAAATTTAAGAGTTTTTATACATTCCTGCAGACAAATTGTATATTGCGGAACTCTGGGCATTGTTTGCAGGTCGTGGAAGATTCGAAACACAATTTTGAGGTCGTCAATCCGGGAACCCGCAATCGAAAAAGTGTGCAAGTATGGAACAAGGAAACGCTGGCCGGGATTTGTTTTCGCTAATATATTGAAATTTGTAATAGCTTTGCCATTACCTGGCAAGATCTTCTTTGCATGTTTCTGAACAAGTTTTGTAGGGATGGTTGGTTGTCGAGACTTTTGCATATTAATGACGATTTTTACGATTGTTGCATGATGTCATTTTAGTATTAAACCTTTGGTGTTGCATATATGGAAAGAAGTATGAGGATGGGCAAAACAGGAAACAATGACTAGGAGTTGGAATTTTCGTGAACTTACCAATGCGAGGATCCAAAATAGGGTGACAAGGTTTCCCTAGAAGATACGAGGCCCTGACGGCCAAATTGAATAGCTTGGAAAATTTGAATGCATAATGTGTAACACGGAAGAGGGGACGATGTTGAAGTCCGGTAGTCAATTTGTATATGGCGGAGGAGCGGGTGCCAATTATTTCGTACCAGTTTGTCTAGTTTTCGCTAGTAACAGCATAGTTAATGTATATTAGGAAGGACGCGAAGTTGGTGGGGATGGAAGGTAGTGATAGATACTTTGAGAGAAGTTAATGTATACGAGGAACCCATGGTGGAATTGTAGATCACGGAAGTTTTGAGTTCAAGATGTATATCACGGAACAATAAACATTTGAATTCGTAAGCTCCAACCCAGCAACCGCGGCCATAAAATTGGCTAAGTATGGAAAGGAACAGCAGTCGGTCGGATTCTTCATGTGAGGATATAGATGGAGATGAAGACATGTCAGCCCGCCAACCCTGGAAACAAATATCATAGAAAGGTGAATAAGTATATATCCAGAAAGCGATAACGGATGGGAAGAAGAAAAGGCGAGTTCGTATGCGCCAACCCGAAAACCGCGGCCATAAAATTGAATAAGTATGGAAAGGAACAGTGGTCGATCGGATTCGTCACGTGAGGATATAGATGGAGATGAAGATATGTCAACCCGCGATAATAGAAATACGACTAAGTATATAACCAGGAAGCGATAATGGACGAAAAGAAGAAAAGGGGAAAAGGGATAAGTATCTGACAGAAGAAAATCCATTTTTTCGTTTATTATTGCCAATGTTTTCGAACCCCTACTGAGTTCTCACTAGTAAAATCATAAACTGTAGATCACGGAAGTTCTTTGTCTGCAAGATGTATATGAAGGAACAGGGGACATAGGTGTTGGAGACCACGAACCCGGGACCTGGTGGCCAGATAATTGGCTAAGTATTGGCCAAGAGAAAGTTTTGATATTTATTTCAATAGTATTCATTCTAATATATATTAATGGATTATTTTTGTTTCAAATGCAAATCATCTCCCAATTTGCAGTATGTTGTTCAGTTCACAAATTTTGTTGAAACCACGGAATTTTTTACTGCAAGATGTATATAATGCAACAAGAAGCAATAGAGTTCGAAAGCGCCAACCCGACAACAACGGCCATAAAATTGGCCAAGTATGGAAAGGAATAGCGGTCGGTCAGATTCATCATGTGAGGATATAGATGGAGATGAAGATATGTCAGCCCGCCAACCCTGGAACCCACGATCATAGAAAGGCGACTAAGTATATAACCAGAAAGCAATAATAGATGGGAAGAAGAAAAGGGGAAAAGGGCTAAGTATCTCACAGAAGAAAATCTATTGTTCCTTTATTAATTACAAGCTTTTTGAACCCCTGGTGAGTTATCACTAGTTAAAGAATAAATTGTAGATCACAGAAGTTCTTTGGCTGCAAGAAATATATGACGGAACAGGGGACATAGTTGTTGGATATCGAAAACCTAGGGCCCGATGGCCAGAAGGTGAGTTATCACTAGTTAAAGCATAAATTGTAGATCACGGAAGTTCTTTGGCTGCAATATGTATATGATGGAGCAGGAGACATAGTTGTTGAATATCGCAAACCCAAGACCATGTCGCAGATAATTGGCTAAGTTTTGGCTAAGAGGAAGTTTTTATATTTATTCCAATAATACTCATATTAGTATATATGCACGGATATTATCAAATAGAATAAGATGCAAGATATGCAAGATATTGAACAGGAACATGGTGTCAACACTTGAGTTGCCTTGTTGTAAGTCATTAATTCATTCTATTTACGGGATCTGAATAATGAAAGCAGGATGAGTCCTCCAATTTCTTTATTTAAGTATAGGGTCGGCGCCACATAAGTATGTCCTATGACAAATTATTCTTCCATGTAAAAGGTAAGCAATGAATAGAGTAGCCTTTATTTAAATTGAAGTACTGAGCAGCAAAAAGAAAAGATTTATGTCCATGTTTAATGACACAGAAAAAAAGGTACACCATAAAAAAAAAAACCGCAAATATTCTATATTCAAATAAGATGGGTTACAAAATACAACTGATATTTTTTTCCACAATGATTGTGATTTGGCCTGCCACCCACCAATAAAAAATATGTACAATGATGAAGCTTGTTGACAGTCTTCTTGACGATCAAATCCTTTATTCATAAAAAATAACGATTTGAATATCAATTTCGGGTCTTTGACTTAACTGGTGCTGCCAACTAGATCTATCCCAGTTTTTTGAATAGCTTGTCTCTTCTAGATATGGCATGCTTGCATTGGCTAGTTATTGAACATTCCATTCTTTGTTAAGTATTATTTTCCCTTTGTCGTCGAAAACTTGGGGTTTAAGGTGCTTTCCTTGTAATGTTCCTAACCATTAACATCTGAGACAACTTAGAAATGTGATTTAGGCCCAATTCAAAGTTGAGGGACTCGTTTTATGTGATATCAGTTATGGGAAAGAAAAAAAATCAAGTATGTTGTGATTGTTATTCTCCCTGTATCTGATCATCTGTTTGGTTGAAAATTCTACCTGAAGATTTGTATGTTGAACTTCTTTGTTTTATTACAGTAAATTGGAAGGAACATCCAAGCCAGCTGCAAAATGTTCTTCTATTGAAGTACATGACTTCTTCCGACAGCACAAGTCTAGCAAGTGTATCAAATGTTGCATATCACATCAGAATATATCTTTCGTCATAATGGTGGCAGACATGGCGGCCCACAGAAAGGTCTGGAATGTTCGGAGGTGACACCAAATATGTGGAGTTTGTAACTACATCCAAAGGACAGTGAACAAACTTTGACAAAGAACATGGCTTTCTGTCAAGTCTATTACCACACCGAGAAGTATCTCAACAAACTTTGAAATAGAAACTTTTTTAGTTATAATATGTCGTTTTATCCACCCATACAGTTTCTGCTACCCGCTTCTAGGTACATTCGCGAATGGAGTAATATTTTGCGTCATTTACGAACAACACAGACCATTTTTCAAGCCACGGTAAGTGCAACACCCCTGACGAAGACAAATTATTGTGTGCACTATAGAATTCAATACACTTACCGAATCTGCGTTGTTGGAAGAAACTCTATACGTCAACGAAGAAATATTTTTCATGTGACCTGAAAATCCATTCCAAATCCCAGCAAGAAAACAAATAAGATCAACAAACAAATCTCCAGGAAGGATTTTCAACCAACCAAAGCATCGAATGCAGGGTGAACACCAACCAGAAGACACTTGTTCTTCTTTTTTCCCCTGTCTGAGTTTTTGTTGGATAACAGAGTTTTTTTTTGGCTCAAAGCTCACGTCACATAAAACCAATCTCTCTTCTTTCATTTGGGCCTCAATCGCATCTCTAAGTTGTCTTACATGTCCATGACCAGGAAAATTAAAACGAAGTGACCCTAAAGCCCAACTCATTGATGATAGAGAGAAATGGAAATAAGTATTATGCATGCAAAAGAAATTACCAGATCCCATAATATTCGTCTATCTATTCATTTTAATGGGAGATGTCCTCAAGCTTTCCGCTTATTAAAGCCAATATTTTTGAACCTGTCTAGTCGGTTGTGAATTTTGAAAGAATAATTAATGTCTATTGGGAAGAGCGGAAGGTAGCGGGGATGGAGGGGAGCGACAAATGCTTTTAAACTTTTCTGAACTCGGAAAATCGTCAACCCACCAAACTTTGAAAACTCGACTAAGTATGGAAAGGTAGGTCGGATAGACAAACTCATCGTAGGCAGAGGCACGGTTGCAAGTTCGAGCCAATTTTTTTTTTTTTAGAAAATTCAAAATGTAGGCAAAAGAAATTACTAGATCCCATAATATTCATCTATCTATTCATTTTAATGGGAGGTGTCCTCGAGATTTCCTCTTATTAAATCCAATATTTTCAAACATGTCTAGTCGATTGTGACTTTTGAAATTATAATTAATGTCTATTGGGAAGGGTGGAAGGTATCGGGAATGGAGGGGAGTGACAAATTATTTTAAACTTTTTTGAACCTGGAAAGGCGTCCACCCGCCAAACTTTGAAAACTCGACTAAGTATGGAAAGGTAGGTTGGATAGACAAATTCATTGTAGGCAGAGGCATGGTTGCAAGTTCAAGCAGTGCGGGATTGAATTTTAGAGCATGGAAGTTCTGGGTGCAAGATGTATACACCGAACACGAGCTACCATAGTTCCATAACACCTATCCGTGAAGTCGTGTTCATAAAATTGGCTAAGTATGCAACCGAACAGCGGTCAGTCAGAATCATGATGTGAAGATATAGGTGGAGATAATTATTTGTCAGTTCACCACACAGGGAACCCACGAGCACAAAAACGTGAGAAAGTATAGAACCAAAAACACATAATAGAGCGGAAGAACAAAAGGTAAAAAACGGGAAAGTTTACAAGAGGAAAAAAAAAGGGAGAGAACAACTATATCGCCCAGACAACAAAACTTACTCTCATAACTATGAAACCATAGTAAGACATAAATCATAGAAATAGCATCGCCAACTATGAAATATAATTGGAGGCCGACAGACTCTGGTTGAAGGTGTAAGAGATGCAATTTGCATCGACTACAAAATTTTGTATGTTATTTTATCTTAATAGCATTTTATGGGGAGTCAACTACAAAACAATGTAACAAGAGATCCAACTGCGGATGCAGAACCCCAACATTGCAAACCTTAGTCAAACAAGAGAAAGAAGAAAATAACAACCCAGTTAAGAAGCACCAAAAGGCCCAACTACAGCCGCAAGACCCGAACCCTACAAAGTCGAATCAAACAACAATAAACAACATCCAGCAAACAAAGAAGCAAGAAGCAACCAGTCCACCAGGAATGTCGCGGTTTTAGAACCCCAAACATGAAAACTGCAACAAGATGAATAGGCAAACAAGAACAACAACAACAAGCAAATAAGAAATCAGTGGACATGCAAGAAGCAAGCATGAACCAGTGAACCATCAATGTCGTTGAAGCACAATATTGCCCAAATTGACTGCAAAGAACATTGCAAATAAAATTAAAAAATGGAAGAAAATGCATTGTAACAAACCTGCTAAGTAAACATTCAACGCTACCAAGTCTATTAGGTAAACATTTAAGTCTGTCATAAATGCTCTATAAACATTTAAGAAAAAATGCAATGTGGCAAGTCTCTCATGTACCAAAAAAAATTTATTATAATTTATGTAACAATAGTTCGAACAGTAGAGAATGTATTCGAAGGACAAACTTTGGATATGCTATCATATCAAACATTGGGATAAATTTAGCTAGCAGAACATACTAAGACAAACATTCGAACTAATGCTAGCATTAATCCACCTTCAAGCAATACATAGGAAAAATATATGATTCAAAAATGTTATACACGATAAAAAAATTTGGATATGTTAAGATATAAAACATTGGGAATATCGAAGCTGGCAATAAGACCTCCAATCTGTTATCCAATCAGATCACCACATATATGGTACTTTTTAGTATATAAAAATCAATGTTTTTAGTTCCCTAGCTCCAACAATAGAGATTATGCAAATATTTGTGTTCAAAGGAAAAATCAATATGAATTCAATCAATTATCGATCGTTGTAGTCCCTATATGCCTACGGCAGGGACTAATAAGATAAGAGTATGAAAATTTAATGAACAACATCAATTAAACCTCATATGGAGTACTGTGTTAATCAATATACAAATGCTCGTTTGTACACAAAGTCGAAGGGTCCTCTCCTGCACATGGGGATGCATTTTTTCTATGGGATCATAGACTCTGCTAATTTTCCAACGTATGGCTACATTCTCTCTCGCTCGTAGGGTCTTCGCTACCACATATCCATCGTGGGATATTTTTATTTTCACAAGTCTCGAAGTCAGACATTCATAGCTCAGTGGAGGCTAGGTGGGACGGATAGAGGGTCCTGAGAATCTAGGCATTTGTGGGGCTTTATGTACAGATCATCGAGGTTCAATAAGTATTAAATGAATTATGATGAACTAGATTACAACCTAGATATCCTTAGCACATTTTTCGTATCGGGGGAAGACTTCGTATGTAAGCAATCTTTTAATCATCTAGCTATCATGGGAGATTGCAAACCGTCTGATGTGATGCATAATGAAAATATTTATGAAGCGTTAAGGGTCCTTCATCAGCTGGAGATATCTAAGGATAAAAGGTCAAAAAAAGGTGACAAGGGATCCATCAACAAAAATTGGCCCTATCAGAACCCATAAGGTGTATTACACTCGTTGAATTCTCCCTCTAATAATTCTGAAAGTCTAAAAAATCTCATTGACAGGTCTTCCAATTGTTTACAAGTTCCTGGGGAAGTGAAGGCCTCCATATCCTCTTATCATGAAGTCTTCAATGCCACTCTTAAATTCTTGGGTGGAGCAAATTTAAGTAAGGTCTCATCTCCATCAAATTCTTTTAATTCCAAGTGGGACCCTCTCTCTCCCTTGCCTAGGACTCATATTTCATCCTTGTGTACAAAGAGGGACCCAAACCCATAATAACTCCCCCCAATTTTGTTTTCAAATACCATTAGTGAATCCTCGATCAAGTCTGATTAGTATTTACGTTCAAAATATTGGAAAGTGGTCGAGGATGTCTATGTGAGGGGTCTGGCTCTGGACAAAGTCCCTCGAGGAAATGTGGGAAGAAATTCATCAATTGTTCTTAAAAAAATCCAAGCAGAAAAAGAAATTAGAAGTGGTAAGGATGCAACCATAGTTTGGGGCCTTAGAGCGGGATCAACCTAGATTAGAGGTCTCAATGATCATCCTTTCCCATAATTTAAGAGGGTTAGTGGGCACCCATAAAGACCTCAGTCTAAAATATTTGGTTCAGGATCACAGACCATATGTAATTATGTTGTTGGAAACTATGTGTAGTAATGATAAGGATATTGCAAACGTGTGAGGTATTCTCAAAGGCTAGACATTTTGCATGTCAGACTCCATTAGTCTATCTAGAGGTTTATTGTCAGCATGGAGCCTTCATCTCTACACTCTTTCAAACTTCTTTATCCCGTCGGGATAAGTAGTGAAACTGGTTGGCCCGGTTCTTTCTTTCTCTTTCAAGATTATTAACATCTATGACCCATATGCCGACTAGATCGATTTCTGGAAGGATTTGGGGGATTCAGATTTTTTAAGTGGCCATAATGTCGTATTGGCGGGGATTTGAATTTTTTTCCTCTCTTTACAGGAAGTATGGGGCCCCTCAGCCCACCCAAATGCCCAAATATTTTTTTCTCTTACTGGATTGAACAACAACATTTATTTGACCTAGAACCAACTAATTTGGTTCATACCTAGAGGAATGGTTGAAAAGGTAAAGACCTTATAGCAAAAAGATTAGACAGATTCCTTCTTTCAAAAAAATTGTTTGATCAACAAAGGTTATTCAAGTCAAAGGTGGTGATAGGAGGTTTATATGACCACATGTCAATTTTGTTGATCATGGAAAAGAAAGTTCCTAAACCCCCCTCCCAATTTAAATTTAATCATGTTTGGACCAAGGATGAGTATTATTGAAAATTGGTTCAGAAAATTTGGATTCGGATCAATGAGGATGATGGTTGCTCATTTATGGATTAATTATCCTTTAACATTTCCAATATTAGAAATGCATCATTGAAATTAGATAAGGAGTTCTATAAAAAGGAATCAGAATCATTACAAAAGGTGGAATCATCCATTGATGTTTTGTTGATATATTGATTGGTTGATTCTTTGTCCAGGGGTGAGGAATCCACTTTGGTGGATCTTCTGAAGTGTAAACAAGAGCTTTTGGCCAATGAGGAATCCAAATGGCAGCTCAAAAGTTGGGTGATTTGGATCCAGGAAGGTGACAATAACACAAAAAAATTCCACAATTATGAAAACTATCGAAAGGTAGTTAACACCATCAGCGAAATTAAAGATGTGGATGGCAAGATAAAAAAATCTTTTGAGGATATTACAAAAGCAGGGAAACCTTATTTTTCCAGCATTTTAAAATCTCATTCAGGCTTCCCTATAAAAGGGATTCTTATTTTGATCTTGTTGTTTCCTAAGGTTATCAATGAGGATATGAACCTTTCCCTAATGGATGAGATATCATAAAAAGAAATTTTTGCGACCTTGTCTTCTTTCCAAAAAGAAAAAATCCTAGGACCAGACTAGTTTTTAGTTGAATTCTTTCTTGGCTTTTTCAACCTCCTCAAAGATGAAATTTTAAAATTTGTTAAAGAATATCAGGAATCCCATAAAATTTGGGGTTCCTTCAACTCAACGTTCCTTGCCTTAATTCTGAAGAATAAATAGGCGGCCTCTTTTGAGGACTATAGACCAATTTATTGTTGCAAATTGATTTACAAACTTATAGAAAAAATCATATCCTCTATATTGAATCCCATCATAAGTGATTTTATCTCCAAAAAATAGTATGGTTTCTTGTTTAAACATCAAATTCATGATGTTTTCGCAATCACAAAAGAAGCCTTACACTCCATTAAGCTCAAAAATATTTCCTCATTTGTCATGAAACTCGACCTATCGAAATCATATGACAAAGTATATAGGACCTTTGTTAGGATTTATCTAATCTAGATGGGAATGAACTTAAATCTGGTAAATTTGATAATGAGTTGCGTTGAACCCCCTTATTTTTCTATTCTCCTTAATGGTTCTCCCTCAGTTTCTTTCTTCCCAAGCAGGGGTCTTCATCAAGGATGTCCCCTCTCCCCCTTTATTTTCCTCATAGTCAGGTAGGTATTGATTATGCTTATCAAACAAGTAAGGAGGACTGGGCTCCTCCAAGGTCTCAAAATATCTGACACTGAAATAATTTCCCATTTAATTTTTGTTGATGACGTTATTATTTTCGATGCAAGAACAGAACATGAATTGATTTAGTTTAGATATATTCTGGAATCCTTTTTTTGAACAATAGGAATGGATTTAAATCTCAACAATTCCATTATGTTACAAAATGCATTCCAAGAAGGATTATCATATCGAGAAAGGGAGTTTTTTCCCTTCAAAGGGAAGAGTGTAAAGGATGGACTTAAATATTTGGGCTTTGTTTTAAAACCTAACTTCTACTCTTTCAAAGATTGGATTTTTTTGATAAAGAATATTCAAGCAAGGATTGAGGTTTCGTCAAATCATTGGTTGTGATGAGGGGTTTGTATCACTCTATTAAATTATGTCCTCTCAAGCTTACTTGCTTATTGGGTGTCAATTGCAAAAATCCCCAAAGGGATATTAAACAAGATAAGGAAGGTACGCTTCAATTTTATATGGTCTGAACGAAAGGAGGCAGGTGGCATTTCTTTAGTGAAATGGACCAGATTGGCGATGCCAAAATATCAACGGGGGTGGGGAATAAAAAATATCCATTTTTTCTACAAATCCCTTTTGGTGAAAAGTTTATGGAGGCTCGTCCATAATACGAGCCTTTGGGGTAAGGTGTTGGCTTAAAAACACATCCATGGGATGTCATTTATGGATAGGTTCAAGTGACCTCATAAGTTAGTTGCTAACAGCTCGATAGTATGGAAATCATTGGTGGACACCTTCCCCCTGATAGGATATTAGAGAGTATGGAAGATTGGAAACGGAAAAGGTGTTAGAATTGGGGCAGATCCATGGGTGGGTGTTGGAAATGGTTTCAAACTCTCTGCAAAGTTGGTCAATGATATTAATGATCGTGGCATTTTCTCAATTTGGGCTGCCAAGCTGGAGGAAGTGGATAATGTAAGGAGAAGCTCTTGGAAATTAGTAGCGATGTTGGAGCTTGAAGGCCATAAATCTGAGGAGTGGGAAGATTCCATGGACCTATTATACTCAAATATGATTAAGCTAAATGAAGATGAGGATGATTCTCTTGTCTGGGAAAAAAATTAAAAAATATGGCCTTTATTTAGCAAATAAAGGATACCTAGTTTATCTCAGTTGAACGATGATGTTGACATGAAATGGTGAAGCAAATATGTTTGGTCACTACATGCACCGCAAAAACTAAAAATAATGTGTTGGCTCGCCTTGGAAAATATATTTCTCACCTGGTAATTTGGTTTAAGGTGTGGCTAGATAGGCCCTGGAAGATGTGCTTTATGCTTAAATAGTAATGAAGCTTCCCATCACTTTTTTTTTGTCCATTTACGCAACAAGTGAGGGATATCATCTCCAATGCTATGAAAATTCATTTCTAGGATATTGATGGTGTGCTCAATGATTGGCTTAAAAGGTGGAAGGAATCTGATTCATGTAAGGTCTATCAATCTCTTCCCCTCTTCATTTTTTATTTCATATGGTGGGAAAGAAATATGATAATTTTCCAGAATTTGTATCTGCCTCCGGAGGTGGTGGCTAATTTTGTTTCTAAACTTGCAGTGGAATTCAAATCTGAAATCAAAGTCTCCAAACAAAGGGTGTTGATTATTCCAGTTTTAGAGGATGGAATTTGTAACATCCTCAGCCACCAACAGAGTCAGGCAATGCCACTAATCAGACACTTTACTTAGCTCTGATACCAATTTGTAACATCCCCAGCCCTCCACCAGGCTGGGTAATGCTACCAACACAACCTTAAAGTTGTATTTTACTGCTCTGATCTGTGACAGCTCCAGCCTTAAACTATTGGGCTATGCCACAAAAATATACATGCGGAAAAACATACACATCCATATAAACATAGAATGACTATTCTACATATATATAACATAAGAATGAGGAAATAACAGTAAGCCTACACATGCATCATATACAACATACACAGGAAATACTCATCAATTACAACATATGTACCATTACATAGCATGTAAATGAACATAAAAACGATACTTATATTTTATTAGAAGACCACCAACTGTGTTCATACCTTCCACGAACCTCCCATCCATAGACCACGCTGCTCATCACGCTCAGCAGTGGGTCACCCCCAAGCTGGGACTAAGCTCCACCCAGAGCAAGGGAATCCTAGACTAGGTTGAGGTTACATGAAACTGCACAGTGTAACTAGAAGGATTCTCTCCATGAGCCTTCTTACACCCACTACTCACAGACTCTCATTCCCCACATGCTTGTTCCACCCAAGAGTATACACCTTCACTATCACATAGTCCATCGGTTGCTTCACCTCCCTCTCAGGGTCTCGGCAACAGGCTGGATCAGGAATTCTCAGAGCTCCATAGCTGGTGCTAGAGTCTCTCTAGGAGAAAACCACTTCTCAGCAAACTCTCTCACCTGGGAGAGTTTCTCACAGGCATGAAAACCTTCTTCCAAGACAGTGAGGTAACAACAAGGTTCAGTAAGGAACACATGACGGCAACAAGCCACACTCAGTCTAGGAACAAGGTGGCCACAATAGCCCACAATCATGACACCACACGGCTCCGATAATACACAGGATGCTCGGGCTTCACATAAGACAAGGCTCAGTCCATGGGTTCTCACTGGGTTCAGACAGAGGATGGGAGAATGGACAATGAACAACCTTCCCTTGAGGGTTTCCTTCACTATGTGTGGGTATACAGAGGCAGACGCAGAGGCAAAATGGTTCAGATGCCCCAGATCCCAGCGAACTCAGGTGAAGGATGACAAAATGTAGGAGAGAACCCCCCAAAATGGTTGACTTCTGCATCTTTAATTGCATGCGCTCGGGTCGACACTTGTCTTCCTGGAGCTGCATGTGTTTCCTTTTTCACACGTTTCCTCTCCCAGGACTTAGGATAAAAACACTCAACACTCAGCATGTTCACTTTAGCCTTCAAGAATTAATAATAAATATTATTCCTTTAGAGGTAAGCCCCCTAGATTAGCCCCTAGGCCCAAACACTTAGCCTCCTCCCTTACCCAACCTTGTGGAAGCTTAGTCCCCCGTCACTCTTTCTTCATGGTCTGTCCACACGCAACGATGTTTATATTTTTATTAATGATATGCATATTTACATATACAAAATCAAGCTCATGGCCTTAAGCATCTAGGCTCTCTAGCCTAATAACATATAAGTCTTCAACTTATAAACACTTGGCTCACTAGCATATAAACATAATTACAATTCAGCAATTATAAATGGGGCTCGTCCTTGGGGTATTACAATCCCCTCCCCTTATTTTTGCACTATCCTCAGTGCAAATTTTTACACATCATCAGCAAGATTTCCAAAAATATTCAAAAAGATGTGGGTATTCCACCCACATAGCATCGTCATGCTCTCATGTCGCGTCCTCAAGACCGTACCAGGTCCACTAGACCTTTACAATCCCTATGGATCGATTCAGGAGCTATTTTCTCTTCCGGTCCAATATGCGCACCGGATGCACATGCAAGACACCTTCTTGCTCCACCTAAATCACATTCCAATCAATCACATTATTAGGATAAGGTATATATTTCTTAAACAATGAAACATGAACACATTATGCACCATCATGGATGCATGCAATGCAAGCATATATGCAATGTATATATATATGTATAAACAGGAAATTCTAATAACATTATAACCTGTATTCAAGAAACACAACATACAAGGAATAGAGAATTGATACTTATCTTTTGATTGAGAAGACTTCCATATCAACATGGTCTAGACCAAGGTACCAAACCCCAGCATCACTCCAACCAATGGTCTTTCATTCCCCACATGCATGTCCCACCCCAGGAGTGTGCACCTTCACTGTCACACAGTCCATCGGCTGTTACACCTCCCTTTCCTTGGGCTTCAGCAACAGGCCAACTCAGGAAGTCTCAAAGCCTCGTG
This sequence comes from Picea glauca, assembly GCA_000966675.3. NCBI lineage: Eukaryota > Viridiplantae > Streptophyta > Pinopsida > Pinales > Pinaceae > Picea > Picea glauca. Next base: position 123,492 of record JZKD02S1604121.1, on the reverse strand, counting down.
GCTCCCAGAGTTCCAACTTCCCTCAGAGGTATCCAATCAGCATCTTCCCGAGCTACTCTTTGTAGTCAACATTCCACTTTAATCAACATCATCTCATCTGCATCGCCCACATGTAGTTATCATGAGGAAACATAAAATAATTCATTTAGGAACTCAAACTTAGTTCAAAAGGGAATTCAACTTTTTCCCCAAACATGAAATTCCATTTCATAATTCTTCTTGGTTGTTG
>JZKD02S1604121.1:85542-100518 GCA_000966675.3 Picea glauca | reverse complement strand
CCCCAACAGTTATTATGGAAGACCCATAATTAATTAAAGGTGGGTTTACCCACCCAGACTGAGAGGTCGGCCCTGCCAGTTGTGACCTTTCACACATGCCAGTCTTGTATAAATAAGAGGCTAGCACCTCACTTCAAACACACAACTCACTTGCTCATTCTCTTATGAGGCAATCTGCAATTACCATTTGGAGAAAGGAGAAGAAGGGTGGCACATCTCTTGGGGAGGAATTTCTGTATTGGTTTGAGTTATGTCTTGAACATTGTATAAGCTATTTATGATAAGGAAGTTTTTGTTGGGTTTTCTTCCCCTAGAGGGTTTCCCGGAATAAATGTTGTGTCTCTTGTGAATGTTTATTTCTCAGTGATCTTGTTCTTATTATGCTCTTATCTAATGAAATGCAAAGAACTATAATAATGGCATAAACATTAACATTCATAAGGTTCACACAAAAACAGGGTTATAGTGGCTCATTAACTCACACAAAATATTTGAAACCAAAAATGGAAATTCACAATGATGAGAATGATGGAATGAATTATTTTTCCACTAAAACCAAAGTTTAAATATGCATTTTTCCTTTTTTGACAAGTGGCAACCACAAAACTACTTTCCCCACCACTTGGGAACTCGTCCCCCCACTTGATAACTTAGGATAAAAACATAACTTGGGACTTAGTACTTAGGAATATGTTATTATATTCCTTGGCTTAATCCCTCTTTCTCTCTCGTGGAGTCCTAACCCCCCATACTCTCTTGTCTGACTTGGTTTGCAATAATGATGTATTTTATTAATATATCATATTGTGATTACAATTCACATTGTTAGGCTTGTTATACTTTCAAAATGCAGGCTCTCCAGCCTAATATCACACGGGCACTATGGACCAAAACATATATACATAGGCACTCCATCCCAACAACCACACTAGCTCACTAGCCTATAAAAGCATATATACATATACACCTTTACAACATCAGAATCAACCTAGGGGTATTACATGTTACATTCATTAAGAGAAGAAAAGATGGCTTTATCCTTAGCCATGTGATAAGATTCTCTAGAATCAATAATCCACTCATTAGAAGAAGAAGTAGATGTTGTGTTGAAGGAAAAAACACAAATAGAGAGTGTGTGCCCATGAGAAAAAAAAGTTAGAAGAAGAAGAATCAATATTGACATTGCGCTTGTTCATTGTTTCTTCTAAATCTTCCATATTGAATCATTTAGACTTTAGTTGACCATATTTTTCATAACAATTACAATGTCCTTAGTCTTCTTGTGCTTTTATTTAGTTCCTTTATCACCATTGGGAGAAGGAGTTGGATGAGAGGGTTTGGGACCATTATTTTTTTTATTGTTATGAGGATGTTACTTCTTTGTATTCTTGGATTTATCCTTCTATTGTGCCACTTAGGCTTTGTTAAATGTACTTGTAGTGCTAATCACTCCAAGATGCAAGAGCTTATCTTGTTCTACAATCAAATAATTAGAAAAAGATTCAAAAGTGGGCATTTTGTAAGTATTCCCTTAACTAATAAGATCTTATTTGGTGGAGTAAAAAATAGATACAAAAATAAAATAAGCAATGCCAATCTTAGAAAGAATAACATATATAAGTTTATAATCTATCTTGATTATTTTACATTATGCAAGTAAAATACTAAGTGTTTTGAACTTAGATAGAAAAAAATTAATGCAAGAGAAATCATTGGGATTTAAAGAAAACAATTGATTTTTGAGCTGGTGGGATTGAATCTCGATGTGTTTACCAAACACGGTTTCCAACTTTTAACATGTTGCATGTGGGGACTTAATTCCTTGAAAGTGAAATTGAAGATCACTAGAGATTAACATTCTGATTAATCCACATGATTTGACATTATTACTATCCCATTTGGATTTCTTTAATGCATTAATAGGGAAAACTTGTGCTCCCAAAGTAACCTGGTAAAGTCTCATACTTCATAGTATATCCTTCATACAAGATTTCTATAAGAAGTAGTTTGAATTAGTAAGTGGAAGATCACTTGGACTATCTATATTACATTATGTAGGTAAGATGACTTAAAAAAACATAAACTAACTATTATGATAGAAAGCTCTTGTAAAAGTAGGTAGTTCCAAAAAAAGGCACTAAAAATAGAGTCAGGATGTCAAAGTTATGCTCTTTTGAAGAAAGGAATAAAAAGAAACCAAGGTTCCATCTAGCAAGTGGAGGTTTATCAATGTGTTGATCGGTGCATAGTGAGATTGTTGAGTAACAAAAAATTACTTCATTCTCTAACTTTCTTTATATGCTCATTTTTACAAATAAGTTGTATTTATAGTGTAAGTGACTCACTTTTATAAAATAGGCGAGAATCAATTTTACAATGAAATAACTTTATAAATTAAAGACGTTGCATGCAAAAAGTAACTAAAAAAAACATTAAAATTACTTTATAAGTTATTAATTTTTACAATTTAAGTGAAATGCACTTTACAATAAAGTTATGTTGAAACTTAATGTTGCATGATTTTTTTTCAAAAATTAACTTAAGGAAAAGAAAGATTTGAACTTGAGACCTCTAATTTAATAAAGTAAATTTTTTTTAACCAAGTGAGATAATACAAAATATATAACAAATGTTAGGAAGGAGAAGTAAGGAATTTATTTTTTCTATTTTCTTCAAAGTGTGTGTTTACCCACAAAACCCTTGGTTTGGCCTACAAAAGACTTCAAGACATCCTCACACAAAAACAAGCAAAATTTCGAAAAAAAAACACGAAAATTTACAAGAGCCTTGGGGTTAGATCTCGATTAGTCCACTTGGAAAATACCAATTTTCTCTCTATTCTTATTTGTTGAGATCGCAGAAAGTGCAAGGAAAATAGCATACATAGAAAAGAAAATAATATATGCTTTGTTTCTAATTTTTTGCGATCACACAAGGTGCATGTTAAAGAGCACACATAAACCAGAAAGGGAGAAAACTAAAATAAAAATAGAAAAATCAAACTGAGATATTAAAACAAAATGAAAGAGATTTTAAAAACCATAATGAAATTGTATACCTCTAGATCCGATAAAAATGGTCATATCTTAGGCAAATGGAAACCTTTTCAGGTGAAACAAAAAGGGTTTTCAACTGAAAATTACACTCTAGCTACATTGGAATGGTTCTCTTAACCTAAAAACACTAAGAAATAGTATAATTTAAAATTTATTTGATGCATGTAGTGACAGAAGTTTAATATCTCGATCAACAACAAAAGTGGGTCTTCATAGGGACTCTACTACCATGTTCAATAAATAGGGTATATCCACACACATCAAACACCTTAAGGAAATTTCTCACACAAACACATCAAAGATCAATACACCAATGCATTACATAGTTAAAACCCTCATAGAGGGAAATAGTCCATGGCCCCATCCAATGCAACCACTTGAGGAAATATATTAATGCAAAAGGAAAATAATTCACATATTAGTTTCTCACAATAATTCATCAGCAAACGACCCTCCATACCCTTTAAATAGAGATAATGGACCAACCGAGTTTTAAGTCGTGGATCAATATAGTGTTAGTATCATTTAGAAGATGAACTGTCAAATCACATTATTTCTAGAATATAATCATGACTATTGGATTTACAATTAAGTGCATACTAAAGAAACATAATTTACATAAAGACACATTACACCAAGTTGATGTTAACTAAATCCTATGTGTCTAAATATCCTAACAAGATGCTAAAACATGTAGGGGTATTAACTTGTTCTTCTGAATGGATAGTTATAATGACTTACAATATGTACAATATGTTATTTAGATTAAAATGTACTATATAAATCTCTATGGATTAACATGTTCCAATATTCAATCCTTTCTTCATCTCCAATGTAAGCATATCATGGTTGAGATTTTGAAAGGAAATTGACTTCATCAACAACATCTGCATGATATCCATTGTCCTAGAATGGTGGTGATATATAATATTAGTAATTTTCTCGACTTCACCCCTTCACCCCCACCCTCATCACCCCCCAATGGGTGGGGAAATACAATATTGGTAATTTCTCCAACTTCACCCCACTAGGTGGGGAGACATAATAATAGTAATTTCCCCATTTTCACCCCTTGTTTAGGATGGGGAAATATAATGTAACTAATTTCTCCAAATTCATTCTTGACTCCCACTAGGTGGGGGTTGAAGGGTGGGAAAATATAATATTATCAATTCCCCAACTTCACTCTCACTGAGGGAAATTATTAATATTATATTTCCTCATCCTTCACCCCCACTAAAGGTGGGGGTGGGAGGTGATGAGGGGAGAATTGTTAATATTGTATTCTCCAACCCCCACCTCAACCCCCACTAAAGGTTGGAGTGGGAGGTGATAATGGGGGATATTTCTAATATTTTATTCTCCAACCCCCACCCCACCACGACCCCCATCTTTAGTGGTGGGTGAAGGATATGGAATATTATATTTCCCCATATTCACCCCCACCCTCTTCACCCCCCACCGTGTGGAAATTAATAATGTTATATCTCCCTACCCTCCACCCCTCAATTTAATAATAGTAATTTTTTCCACCCTTCACCCCCTTCCCCCCACTCCTCATCCTCATTTGGGGGGTGATAAAGGTGGGGAAATACAATATATTGCTTAAAGTATCATAACAGAACATAAGTACACACCATGTATAGAATGTGTGCGTGGAGCACAGTTCCAAGATATAAAAGTTACATAATAACTCTATAAATAATAGGAGAACCTCCTCCACATAACCAAATACATTCATATATCACAATTCACATCTCTCAAATAATGATTACATGATCTCTATATATACCTATTTACACTTGCATATGAGGCCCCTTTAGTATCAGACTGGCCCTATTACATATATATTTACACATTACATGTACATTTAGGCCCATATATTCCCCCCCTTGGGATAATATCATATACATGTATCCCTATATATGCTCCCCTCGGGTCATAACATAGTACGCTCCTTCAAAAATCTTTGTCCTCAAATATTTGCAATAAAAGGCTTCACATGTGATGAAACCAAGTAATATGATTTTCTTATGTTCCTACTTTTTTCCTTCCATTGATGATGATCCATCCATCCAAATTCAATTATTTCCGGTCATAATCCTTGGTGTCTGGTTGTTGCAAAATTTTCCTTTCCTTGATTCCATGTATCTGATACCAAATGTAATGATCCAACTGCTTAAAATATCATAACAAAATAGAAGTACACACCATGTATAGAATGTGAGCGTGGAGCACAGCTCAAAGATAGAAACGTTACACAATAACTCCTTAAATAATAGGAGAACCTCCTCCACATAACTAAATACATTCATACATCACAATTTACATCTCTCAAATAATGAAGACATGATCTCTATATATACCTATTCGCACTTGCGCATGAGGCCCCTTTACTATTAGGATAACCCTATTACATATAGATTTACACATTACATGTACATTTAGGCCCATATATACCCCCCCTTGGGGTCATATCATATGCATTTAGTACTATATATGCTTCCCTTGGGTCATAACATAGTACCCTCCTTCAAAAATATTTATCCTCAAAGCTTTGAAATCAAAGGCTTCACATGTTATGAACCAAGTAATATGATTTTCTTATGTTCCTCCTTTCTTCCTTCCATTAATTATGATCCATCCATCCAAATTCAATTATTTTCGACTTTAATCCTTGGTGCCTAGTTGTTACATAATTTTCCTTCTTTTGATTCCATGTATATGATACCAAATGTAATGATCCAACTGCTTAAAATATCATAACAAAATAGAAGTACACACCATGTACAAAATGTGAGCGTGGAGCACAGCTCCAAGATAGAAAAGTTACACAATAACTCCTTAAAGAATAGGATAACCTCCTCCACATAACCAAATACATTCATATATCACAATTTACATCCCTTAAATAATGAATACATGATCTTTATATATACCTATTCACACTTTCACATGAGACCCCTTTACTATTAGGATAAACCTATTACATATATATTTACACATTAGACGTACATTTAGGCCCATATATGCACCCCCTTTGGGTCATATCATATACATTTATCCCTATATAGGCTCCCCTTGGGTCAGAAAAATGGCGGTGGGAGGTGATGAGGGGGGAATTATTAATATTGTATTCTCCAACCCCCACTAGGGGTCAAAGTGGGAGGTGATGAGGGGGGGGATTTCTAATATTTTATTCTCCAACCCCCACCCCCATATTTAGTGGTGGGTGAAGGATATGGAATATTATTTTTCCCCAAATTCACCCCCACCCTCTTCACCCCCCATAGTGGAGAAATTACTAATGTTATATATCGCTACCCTCCACCCCTCAATTTAATAACAGTAAATGTTTCTACCCTTCACCCTCCCTCCCCCCACCCCTCATCCTCATTTTGGGGGTGATGAAGGTGGGGAAATATAATATTAGTGATTTCCCCAACTTCAACCCCCACCCAAATCGTATGGGTAGGGGTTGAAGTTGGGGAAATTACTAATATTGTATTTCCCCACCTTCATCACCCCCCACATGAGGGTGGGTGGGGGTTGTGACATTGGGAAAATTACTAATATTAATTTCATCACCCTTCACCCCCAATGTGTGGTGTGGGTGGGGATTGAATTTCAGGACATTACTAACATTTTTTCCCAACTTCAACAAGCCCCGCATGAGGGTGGGAGGTGAAGCTTGTGAAATTACTAATATTATATTTCCCCATCCTTCACCCCCCATATAATATTAATAATTTTCCAAACTTCACGCCTCACCGCACTAATATTATATTCCCTCAATCCTTCACCCACCACCCCCATGAGAGTGAGGTGGGGGTGAAGGGTGGGGAAATATAATATTAGTGGAGGTGTCGGGGGTGAAGTTGGGGAAATATTATAATATTAATCCCCACCTTCATGAGGGTGGGCATGGAGAAATATAATATTAGTGGGGGTCGGGGTGAATTTGGAGAAATATTGTATTTACCCAACTACACCCACTACCCCATTGATATATAATATTTGGAAGGAAGGGAGAAGTTCAAATTTGGAAATGATTAAGATAAGGATAAAAAAAAATTATAATAAAATAAATGAATAAAAAATTAAGTCCAATATCAATATCAATTTAAATAAATAATGATAAAAGTGAAAAGGCAGAGGGAAAATAAATAAAGGTCAAGGAGGAAAATAATGAGAAGCATGAATCAGTCAAGTCAAAATAAAGGTCAAGGAGGAAAATAATGAGAAGCATGAATCAGTCAAGTCAAGTCAAGTTGAGGGAGAAGGTAGAATAATAAATTAAAACAATAAATGTTGGTCCAAAAATAAAGGGAGGACAAGATTAATGAAAATTGAAAAAAAAGAAAGAGGAAAAATGTAAGCATAACTCAAGAAAATAATAAATAAAAGTACAAATTAGTAGACATCCTAAAGATTAAAAAGGTATAATAATGGTAGCATTGCAAAAGAGTAAAGATACTAAAATGAAAACATAAATGTGAATTGGGGAACTTAGCTAAAGATAAAAGGAAGAGGAAATAAAATGGGTCGGGTGGATGGAGGAAGATGTGAAAGGGTACAAATAGAGAGGGAGGATTGGGGTTTTGTGATCTAAGAAAATATAGGACAAAACGATGTGTGGGAGGAATAAGTAAAGTGTAGAAATGGAAGAAAGTTGAAATTGTTCAAAAAACTAAGAAAAGAGGATAGCAGAATGAATTAAGGGAAACAATTAATGGTGGGATGGAAAGGGATGAAAAGGAATTGAGAAAAGTGTGAGTTAAGAGTTGCCAAGAATTCAATATATGAAACAATGGGGTGGGGGGTATGTGAAAGGACTAATGAGAACTTAGTGTGTCGACAAAGGGAGTTGTGGGGGTTCTTTGAGGTAATGGAGGAGATTTAGAATAGGGTGTGAGGTTTGGCTAACTTTATATCCATCTTCTTTGTTAATGTTATTGGAGATATTTTTTTATCTATATAGCCTCCCTAATAAGTCTAGTGGTATAGCTCTAAGTTCTTGTCAAAATCCTATGTAGTATTTGGTGTGAGAAGAGTATTTAGTGACAGTTGATTTGTTATCTTTTTAGCTCGGGAGGTACTTTGCATGTGTGTCTTTTATGTGGGAGTTACCGTGTACATACACTACTAGGCACTTGACTTTGTAATGGGTTTTTATAAAGTTGTGATAAAGTGGTTCTTTTATGTAAGTGGCATTTTAATAAAGTGTACCTTCTAATATTCAAGTGACTTTGTCTCATAAAGTGCACTTATGTTATAAATTAAAAATGTACTTTAATATTTTAAGTCATTTATTTTGGAGGGAATGAATCATGACCCTTGATCTTGTAAAGGCAAGATTAGATCTTGGTCATTAGATCTAGGGTTGGAGAAGGTGAAGGGTCACTTTCAGATTATAAGAGAATGCATTGGGTAGTGTGCAAGACATTGAGGAACAGTTGGAGAGAGATTTCTAAGAGATTGAGAGAGGAAAGAGGGCAAAAAGAAGGGTGCATTTCCCAAGAGATATTGGGCACAAATCCCAAGAGAGTTTTCTGTGTGAGGGTGTTGTAACTTGCAGTTGTTAAAGAGATCATATTGTATGAATCCGTACAGTCTGTACAATAGGCTGGGAAGGCATGGATTTCGAGGAAGCTTGTTGCATGCAAATCAAGGTATCTTTTCTAGCAGTTTCGTTGGTGAAGAGGGAAGTTTCCAATTATATATGTACAACTTTTATTTGGCACAAATTTTGAGGTATTGTAAGAGGGAAAATATGTACAACAGTATGGATTTTTTGGGCATGGAAATCGAGGCAGAAATTTGGGATTGTTGGGTGATGTAAGTTATTTCTCTTGGTTGTAGATGTATTGTTGTTGTTGATATATCTTTCCTAAAGCTAATAAAATCTCTCTTTCTCATTGGATTTCCCCACATTGGGGTTTTCCCTGGCATTACCTAAATTTCTGAGTTTTTATGAGTTCAATGGTTATTGTTCATTGTGTTTATTTTGCTGCAAAATTGCTTAGCAATGTGTATTTATGCTTATGGTAATTTGTGAATGTGGGTTTAGACATTTCAGAGTTCATAGAAGACAATTATCTCTAGGTTGCTAAGTGTATAACAGAATTATTTATAAGCAGATTTTGTCATTTAAATCTATACATGATTTAGAGGTACAATTATGGCTAGCACTAAAAATATGCTCCTTGAGTCTATTTTTTATGGATCTACAAGTTTGGGTAATATATGAGACTCAATGGAATCAACAAATTTTAAAATCCTTGATACAAGAGAGAGGCATATCCATATTTGACATTGTTAAATATGTTTTTCAAATATTTTTGGGGTTTAAATATGGTTTTGATGTTATTTTTATGAAAAAATTGATGATTTAGTCTATAACACCTCACATGTGGTGGATATAGGTATAGTTATAAATAGTTTGGTACTTTCAAGTAGAGTCATATATTGGATAGTTAGCTTTGTGAAAGTATTCGTTGACTTTGAGTGTTAGGGTAGTCGATATTTCGAAGGTGATACTAAGATGCCCTTTCTTGATATCAAGGAAATATTTATCAAATATATGAAAATATATAATGTCTAAGGTGTTGATCACTGCAAAATTTTGAATTGGGAGGAAATGAAATTGGGAATGGATGTTAAACTTGGTAGGGAAGTGAATTTTTTATTTCTTTCATTACAAAGACATCAAGGAAAGGAATAGTATTGTATTTATAGATCTCCGTCGTGAATTGGATATCTTTCGATAAGTTGAGTAAATGGTTAAACAAATGTTCAAGGTTGGCTTGGCCATGGGCCTAGAGTATATATGTATCATCAATAAATTGAAACTGATATTGGCTTTAAAGGGATAAATATGAAGGGCTCTACTATAAAGTGTTCCATATATAAATTGGTTATAGTTGGGGGTAAGGGATCTTGGTTTTTCAATGAGCTATGGCTCATGGATTTACTTTAAAATTTTATGTTTAGTTTTACTTGAACCATAACTACAGCAGCAAAGCAATATCACAAGAATAATAACCATGCACAAGAACAAAAGAAGTATGTTGGGAAACCCTTCTCAACAAGGGAAGAAAACCTAGCCAATCCTTTGCTATATTCTTCAAGAGAAATACCTCCCACGCCATCACCAAAATTAGCACACAAGAGGGTGTTGTAATTCTCATAATTTCAGACCACAACTTTTGAAATCATGAGATGACACAATGATGACACAAAACCCCCCTTCTCTCCTCAGGGCTGTGTGACCTCCCAGTCTTGGATATTCAAATTCCTGAGCCGAATTAGTTCTTTGGGCCTTCAACAAACCCTGAACGATTAGCACACAGGTCCCCTTGATGTTACCTCTAGGTTCAAGTTAACTGCAACCCTGCTCTCTAGCACTTTTGGCAACACCAACCTTATGAGTGCTAGCCCGCGCTACACTCTTTATCCCATGTGACTACAGGTTGTGACCATGAGTCAACTCTTCATAACTTCGGGCTTTGCAATTATCACAACCTTCGTCTTCGGTTCTTTCTGAAACGCTTTCCTCTAAATTCATGGATCTTTGTCGCGTGTCCACCTGGATATGATGGTCCAACTACACTTTGGATTTCGCAACCTCGCGAAGATTTCACCAACTCCACATGCAACTTCTTTGGACCTCTATCTCCCAGATTTTCTAATCCATTGCCACGTGTCTCTTCACAGCCAACAGTTAGGATCCCTTCGCGTGTTCGCGAGAATGGTTATTTTCTTGGTGCAAATCCTTTGAAGTTGTTCTTCCGGAACTCACTTATCTGCTACCACGTCTCTGCTTTCTAGCCAACAGTTGGGATCTCTTCGCAGTTTCGGGCTTCGATGTTTTTCACCCTTCTACACTCCAAATCTTTTGGTTCACGAATTTTCAAAAGAACTCACAGTTAACCACCACGCAACTTCTTCTAGATAAGACGGCCTGGAATGATTCCGCTTCTCGTGAGCGGATCTTGATCGTCACTTTGAAAAAACTTAAAGACTTCTCCCTTTTAAAGATTTCTCTCGTTAACTTTTTGGAGCTTGTCTTCCTCTGTGTCTTTAACTCCTTAAAGGGTTTTCTTCGACACTTAGTCGGATTTTGGATCTGTGTATGCCTTGCAACATATCTTCACGCACACTTCTGCAAGTAACCTCTCGAGTTAGTCCTCCTAAGCTTTGGGTTCAAAAACTCTGACGACGCACTCCTTGTGGATGATATGCACACTCTGCATACAAATTCCACATTATCTCTCCTGAGCTCTGAATCGAATCAGACTCTGTCAATGCACTCCTTGCAGAAAATATGCACTCCTTGCATGAGCTCATGGAAGAGAAACAATTGAAACTTATCTAATATTTCATAGATTCATCCATTCAACAGGATAACTCATGCATTCATCAGTGTAATTCACGCATACATGAAGACACAAAATAACGGAGAACAGAATATAAATAGAAAGCATATCATTTACTCAGATAGACAAGCAATAACGACACATGCATTTGGGTCAATATTTATTTGTTATATTCCTCTAAACCTACATGAGATATAACAACATTCAGCAACTTCTAATTAAATTTCAACAACAATAGTACTCAACTAATTTGTAGCTACCATCATGTTCAACAGCCTCATTTGGGAATACAACATATCTACTAATACCAGAGGGCTCTTAGGGTTCCCTCTGACTACCTATATTCTCGAAGTAAAAGCTAACTACCACATAAGCATTGTTACATTAAAGTCTAAGAGTGAAACTCCCAGATCTCACGCGATAGTTTCAGCTTCCAAGCATTTTGATCTTCTTTAATCATTTGTTCAAAAATATTTATAGGAAATGTCGGATTTTAGAATCTCAACAATAATTCAAAAGGTGTGATAGGGCGTTGAGTTGTCCCTCCACATGTGTTTTGTTGACGATGCTCCTGCATCATACTCCCCTGGGAAAAAATTTATGGACTCTTGTCCATGAGCTCATGCACTGACTTTCCATGCTTCTGGATATCAGCTTCATTTACCCAACTGGCATCTTCTATTGGGTGTCCTTTCCACTTTAACAAATACTCCAAATAAGTATTTCTCCTGGTTTTCTTACTAATCCTCTGATCAATGATATTCTCCATCTGTGGATTTTCTGCTACAGGTGTCTTCTTCTCCCACTGAATCTCTTTCTGACCTTCTGATTCTTGTGTGTCATCTTCCCTATAAGGATACTAGTCTGAATCATTAAATATGGGTAATATACCCACATCCTCTGGCAGCTCTATCTTATAATCATTGGCACCAAATTTCTTTAGGATCTTGCATGGTCATATCTTCTTCAGCTTCAGTTTGTTATATGTTCCTTTTGGGAACCTCTCCTTCCTAATATGTGCTAAAACTTGATCTCCTACTTCAAATTGGAGTTCTCTCCTATGCTGGTCAACTCTACATTTATACTCTCTTATATTGTTCTGCAATAGTTCCTTAATCTAATTATGAAGCTTCTCCATTTCTGCAGTGAAGTCTTCTGCTCCAACGCTTATGAATTCACTCTGCTCCAAATCTCTCAATTCTATTACTCCTCTTGGTTTCATTACGTACACTATCTTGAATGGACTCTTTCCCATACTTTTTTTCACTAAGTCATTGTATGCAAAATCTGTTTGTGAAAGAATTTGATCCCATTGGCTATGATGTTTAGTGACCAAACTCCTCATCAAATTTCTTAAACTTTGATTTACCACCTCAATCTATCCATCTGTTTGAGGGTGATATGCTAAACTAAAATATAGTTCAGTCCCCAGCTTCTTCCATAATGTTCTCCAGAAATGACAACCAAATTTAGTGTCCCTATCTGAGACAATACTCATGGGCAACCCATGAAGTCTCACAACGTCTTTGAAAAATGTTGGCCCTCGACCAAGTTTTGAGGAAATATTGGTCATTTTTTACCACATTTTGGACTTTGATGCAGTGATCGAGGAAGGAGCACCCAGGCGGAGCTGATAACGCGGATCTCACTTATTTTGCGGGCTATGTGGACCCATCAAGGGGTTCCTTATGTTTTTTGTAATGGGTTATCGGATGTCGGCCCAGGGGTTTACCCCTATTTAGGCCTTTTTGTAATGGATTGTAAAAGTATAAATAAGTAATATTGTAAGGTAGAAGTAGTGGGAGAAAAATGATGTAAGAGACTTAGAGAGAGAAGTCCAAGTGGTTGAGTGCAAGCAGTTCTGAGTGCTTTGTGCAACAGAATGTGTATGTAATGCTTAGTGCTCGATAAAGGAGTTGTCTCTGTGCCTTGACCTAATTTTGGGAAGGAGGCTTTGGTGCTCAGTGTGCATATCTCATGTCCTCTATGAAGATTGACTTTGTGGCTTAGTGCACAGGAGCGGATGAATGTAAGAGATTGAATAATAATAAAGAAGATGAAGAAGTTGGTGGATGTAGCCCCACATTGGGGTGAACCACGTATATCTTGTGTATGTTGTGTTTTTCATTTATCTGCTTAGTGTTTTTGTTATATGTATGATGGATATATCATATGTTTTTTGGTGCTTTACTTTTTCTTTATAAATAAATGCTAGATCTAACTCTATGTTGTGTGCTAAGTGGTCGAAATGTTTACTCTTTGTTGTTACTGCGTTGATCCATATTAGGGTTTGTTCTGCGATGTTAATAAAATCTTATGCACTAATGCATATCATCTTCTAAGTGTTATTAAAGTACTTTGTGAAGTGTTATAATCCCAGCTTGGCTACAGACACCTGAGTCTTGTAACCCCCCTGCTTCTACCTCAGGTGAGCCTTCGCCTGTTTCGCAAGTGTTGCCGAAAGGGCTAGTAGTTAGAGTTTTGTTGGTGCATTGTTGAAGCATTGAACCCTGGGTTTTCCCCTGTGCCAATAAATGGTTCTGTTGTCGAGACCTGAAATTGTGATTGTCGGGAACTGAAGTAAAGAAAAGAGAAGCTATGTGCATAGATTTGTTGTTGTAAGTGCGTAGTACTCTACTTGACTTGCAAAGCTCTGTGCTAAGAAAGAAGCTTGATCTGAAGAAAATAGGTAAGATCGTAAAAGAGGTAAAGCTTTGTGCTTTGATAAAGTAAGATAAGTGAAAAATTTTGTTTCAAAAGCATGAATTTAGGTATGTTTAATAGATTATGTCCTAGTCTGAAAGCTAGGGCACAGTTGGAAGAAAGAGTTGATCTGAATAAAATTGACAGAACTAAAGAAAGATATGTTATTCCTATGCATAGAAAGAATTTTTGGACTAATAAGTGGATGCAGGAACCTAGACAGAATTTTTGCAGATTGCAGGTCCTGCACTGTGATCCTAGCGCACAGTACAGGAAAGGTTGGGGAACATACAAGAGGAAAAGAGGATTGACACTGTGTTATAACTACAAAAGACTGGGACATCTTGCTAAGGAATTCCCTAGTATAGGTCCTATCTGCCTTTGTTGTAAAATTGTTGGTCATGAAGTTGAGGATTGTCCAAGGATGATTGCTAAAGTTGAAAGGATGAACATGAGACAAGAAAACGAAATTCTAGAGACTGAGAACATGTTAGAGAATCAAAAAGAGAACAGATCATAGGAATTTCATACTACATTAGTGCAGTTGAAAGAAATGATGGATGTTCATAGAGATATTAGTTTACCAGAGATCATGAATGTAAAATAGCACATAAGTACAAGAATAGGAGACTTCGACATAGACTGTAGCGCCCATTTTCTGCTACCAAGACTTAATCGTTCTTAAAGGAAAACTATAACACCCGCTTTGTACATAACTCATACAAGCATTATATAATCCACATGCATTTAAGCAAAGAAATACATTTAAAACTCAAAGTAAACATATTATTTATTGCTATAATTAACAATCAATAGCGTTTAATATTAATTCATATACA
>JZKD02S1604121.1:56922-80586 GCA_000966675.3 Picea glauca | reverse complement strand
ACCCCAAAGCAAGGAATCTTAGGCTAGGCTAAGGTTACAGGGAAAAAAGTACACAACCACAGGAAGGAATTCTCTCCCAGAAACCACTCACACTCACTTCCCACAGACCCTCATTCCCCACATGTCTGTTCCACCCCAGGAGTATACACCTTCTCTGTCACCTGAACAGTCCTTCGGCTGCTAACCTCCCTTGCCTTGGGTTATAGCAACAGACTGGACCGGAAGTCTCCGGGCTATGTGGAAGCTACAGGGTTCCTTCCAGGAGTCCTCTCCTTCCTCTACGCACTCTCTCACTTGGAGAGAATCGCTCACAGGCAAACAAGCCACATGCAGTCCAGTACTGCGTGGCCACAACAATCCCATGGGAAAAAGAGACATAGGCTCAATCACAACTAGTTCAGCAATCACAGAATGGTCTCATGGTCACGGCTTCGGGACAGGGACTCCACGCACAGGCTCAGTCTCGACAATGGATGCACATGGATTCTCCAGATGAACACGGGTTTTTTAGTTCAGAAGGTGTACGAGGTTTTCTGTAGAGGTTGGATCCATCGTACCACTCAGAGGCCGTACGCACTCAGGCCGTCGGGGTGGAATGGAGGAGAACCCCCTCTCGCAGCTCATCTTGGCCATTTTATTTGCATGGGTCAGGGTTGACACTTGTCGCCCTGGAAACTGCATGTGTTCCTCAGCATGCATTACCTACCTTATGGTTAGGAACTTAGGATAAAACATGAATGGCACATGTTCTTTTGGAATAATAATAAATTATTATTCCCAGGCTTAAGCCCCCTAGGCTAAACACTTAGCCCCTTTTTCCCACCTTCTAGCCCCTAATTCCTTTCCCACTCTATGGATGTTTAGTCCCCCTTCACTCATTCATCGTGGTCGATCTGCACATGGCGGTGTTTATATTTTATTAATTGTTCTGCGTGATTACATATACAATAGCAAACTCCTGGACTTCAACACTTAGGCTCCCTTGCCTAACAAACACATAAGCCACCAACGTATAAAAAATTGGCTCACCAGCCTATAAAACATAATTACAATTCCTTTCAGAACATAATTTACGACAGGGCTCGGCCTTGGGGACACTACAATCCCCCTCCCCTTATTTATGCACTGTCCTCGGTGCAACTTACACTGTCTCTGCAAGCCTTTCAAATTTTTCAAAAAGATGTGAGTACTCTGCCCGCATAACCTCTTCATGCTCCCATGTCACGTCCTTAGGACCGTGCCAGGTCCACTGGACCTTTACAAGCTCTATGGATCAATTCCGGAGCTATTTTTTTTCCTGTCCAATATGCACACAAGATGCACTTGCAGGACACCTTTTGGTTCTACCTGAATCACATTCCAATCGATAACATGATTAGCATCAGGTACATATTTCTTAAGCAATGAAACATGAAACACATTATGTACAGTTATAGATGCAGGTAATGCAAGCATGTATGCAACTAGCCCAATCCTTTCCAGGATCTCAAATGGCCCACAAAATCTTGTTGCCAACTTGGTGCAACTTCCCAGCTTCAGGGAACTCTTGTTAGTTTTCACTTTCAGGAAAACATGGTCACCCACTTTGAATTCTCTATGGGTTATGTTACTATCAGCGTAACTTTTCTGCCTGTCCTGGGGAGCTTTTAGATTCTATTTAATTCTTATCATTTGGTCTTCCATCTCTTTGAGCAGTTCAGGCCCAACTACTGCTCTGTCAGCTGGATTATCCCAGCTCACTGGAGTGTTGCACTTTCTTCCATAAAGTTCTTCAAATGGGCTCATCTTCAACGATGCATGATACCCATTATTGTNCAGCAATCACAGAATGGTCTCATGGTCACGGCTTCGGGACAGGGACTCCACGCACAGGCTCAGTCTCGACAATGGATGCACATGGATTCTCCAGATGAACACGGGTTTTTTAGTTAAGAAGGTGTACGAAGTTTTCTGTAGAGGTTGGATCCATTGTACCGCTCAGAGGCCGTACGCACTCAGGCCGTCGGGGTGGAATGGAAGAGAACCCCCTCTCTCAGCTCATCTTGGCCATTTTATTTGCATGGGTCAGGGTTGACACTTGTCTCCCTAGAAACTGCATGTGTTCCTCAGCATGCATTACCTACCTTATGGTTAGGAACTTAGGATAAAACATAAATGGCACATGTTCTTTTGGAATAATAATAAATTATTATTCCCAGGCTTAAGCCCCCTAGGCTAAACACTTAGCCCCTTTTTCCCACCTTCCAGCCCCTAATTCCTTTCCCACTCTATGGATGCTTAGTCCCCCTTCACTCATTCATCGTGGTCGGTCTGCACATGGCGGTGTTTATATTTTATTAATTGTTCTACGTGATTACATATGCAATAGCAGACTCCTGGCCTTCAACACTTAGGCTCCCTTGCCTAACAAACACATAAGCCACCAGCATATAAAAACTTGGCTCACCAGCCTATAAAACATAATTACAAGTCCTTTCAGAACATAATTTACGACAGGGCTCAGCCTTGGGGACACTACAATCCCCCTCCCCTTATTTCTGCACTGTCCTCGGTGCAACTTACACTGTCTCTGCAAGCCTTTCAAATTTTTTAAAAAGATGTGAGTACTCTGCCAGCATAACCTCTTCATGCTCCCATGTCACGTCCTTAGGACCGTGTCAGGTCCACTGGACCTTTACAAGCTCTATGGCTCAATTCCGGAGCTATTTGTTTTCCTGTCCAATATGCACACAATATGCACTTGCAGGACACCTTTTGGTTCTACCTGAATCACATTCCAATTGATAACATGATTAGCATCAGGTACATATTTCTTAAACAGTGAAACATGAAACACATTATGTACAGTTATAGATGCAGGTAATGCAAGCATGTATGCAACTAGCCCAATCCTTTCCAGGATCTCAAATGGCCCACAAAATCTTGTTGCCAACTTGGTGCAACTTCCCAGCTTCAGGGAACTCCTGTTAGTTTTCACTTTCAGGAAAACATGGTCACCCACTTTGAATTCTCTATGGGTTATGTTACTATCAGCGTAACTTTTCTGCCTGTCCTGGGCAGCTTTTAGATTCTATTTAATTCTTATCATTTGGTCTTCCATCTCTTTGAGCAGTTCAGGCCCAACTACTACTCTGTCAGCTGGATTATCCCATCTCACTGGAGTGTTGCACTTTCTTCCATAAAGTGCTTCAAATGGGCTCATCTTCAACGATGCATGATACCCATTATTTTAGGCAAATTCTACCAAATGCAGGTAGTCTTCCCACCTTGATGGTTTATCCATCACATACATTCTCAGTATGTCTTCTATTACTTTGTTCACCCTCTCTGTCTGACCATTAGACTCAGGATGATACGTTGTACTAAAGTTCAGATTCATTCTGAATCCCTTAAACAGTCCTTTCCAGAAATTCAAGGTGAATTTCGGGTCCCTATCAGACACAATTGTCTTAGGAATTCCATGCAAGCGTGCAACTTCTTTTAAGAAGATATCAGCAACATCTGCTACCCTGTGGGTGGTTTTCAATGGAATAAAATGGGAAGATTTAGTAAGCTTGTCCACCACCACCATGATTGAATCATGCCACTTGCTTGTTCTAGGTAGTCCGGTGATAAAATCCATTGTCACCGCGTCCCATTTCCACTCAGGAATGGGTAAAGGCTGCAGCAACCCTGCTGGGTGCCTATGCTCAGCCTTAACCTTTTGGCACTCCATACATCTGGCAATGCATTCAGCGATTTCTTTCTTAAAACCCAGCCAAAAATAATGGATTTTGACTGCTGCCACAGTCTTCTGATATCCAGGATGTCCAGCATAAGCCACGTTATGCATCTCCTTTAGAATTGCCAGCTTCAATTCTCGGACATTGGGTACATACAATCTGTTTTTATACAGAGTAAACCATCAGTTCCCAAGGTGTAACTTTCCTTGGTCTGTGGTCTCTCACACTGTTGTAGCTTTTCTACAAGACCTCTGTACTACAAATCAGTATTTACAGCTTCCAAAATTTTGTCTTTCATCTCAGTCCTGTACATGCTAATGGTTGTATCATGTAATTCGCGCACTTTTCTTCTGAGTGCATCAACCACCTTATTTTCTTTCCCTTTGATATGCTTGATATCAAAGTCATATTCGCACAGAAACTCCAGCCATCTGGTTTGCCTGGCATTTAAGTTCAGCTAATCAAATAAATACTTCATACCATTGTGGTCTATTCTTAATTCAAATCTCCTTCCCATGAGGTAATGTATCCATTTCCTCAATGCATGGACGATTGTTTCTAGCTCTAAATCATGAGTGGCATAATTCTTCTCAGCATCCCATCTTTCTTCTTCATGAATAGGACTGGGGCACCCCACGGTGACACGCTGGGGTGAATGTATCCCTTCTTTAGTATCTCTTCGGGCTGCAATTGCAACTCTTTCAGCTCTGGCATACTCATTCTATAAGGAGCCTTCGAAACTAGAGCTGCTCCAGGCATCAATTTTATAGAAAAATCGATGTCCCTCTTCGGAGGTAGTCTAGGTACCTCCTGAAATACGTCCTTGAATTCTTTGAGTACCTCGTGGTCTTCCATATTCGAGACTACATCTCAGGATGCTTCTTCCACCTAAGCTGCAAATAATTGGCAGCCCTTCCAGTAACATTTCTTCAGCTGCATGGCTAAGATTTCCCTAACAACCACAACTCTGGGAATTCCTTGGATTGTTACCTGATTTCCCTCTTCGTTCAGGCAGGTAAACCTCTTATTACGGCAGTCCAGAAGGGCATGGTGCTGGTCCAACCAGTCCATCTCAATTAAGCAATCATATGNAGCAATCATATGAGCCTAAAGGCAGAATGTTCAATTCAGCCTTAGTGCTCATTCCTTTCATGTCCATTGAACAGGACTTAACCAATTCAGTGACCTTCCTCTTGGTCCATGTGGCCAACTGCATTAACCAAGACTTCTCATGTTTGCTTCTCGTTATATGCAAACTTTCCACCACTCTAGGATCTATATAACTATGGCTAGCCCCTGAATCAATTAAAATAACAAGTGGTCGGTTGTTGATCGTACCTTCCACTTCAATCGCGTGCGATTGAAATTATGCTTGTTTGTTTTCCAGGGCTGCGTAGATCCTCGACATTCTACTGCCCATATCCTCCATTGTTTCAACTTGTTGAATAGTATGGACAGTTCTTACTTTGTCTTTTTTGTGGGGGTAGTCTCTGTACCTATGATTCCCTTTACAGCCCCAACACTCCATAGGTGGAGGCCTTGGCATCTGCTCACTCCCTTCAACTTCCCTGGGCTCTCTAAAAGATGACTGTCCCCAAGGGTTGTTCTTGAAAAAGGGAGGCTCGTTTCCCTTCTACCTCTGTTCTTTCTTAAACCTCTTTTGGTCATCCCAAGCCTTTTGAAAGGTAGGCTTTTATATTTGTTGTTCGTATAAGCATTCTGCCCTTCTTATTGTTTCTTTCATAGTCTTAGGATCATCATATTGAATCTTGTCACCAATGGAAGGTGGCAGTCCACTCAGATACCTCTGAATTTTGACAGCCTCGTCTTTGATGAATGGAACATACTTTAGTAGTTCCAGAAAACTTCATTCATACTCATCAATGGTCATACTGCCCAACTTGAGTTCAAAGAAC
The DNA here is from genome assembly GCA_000966675.3 of Picea glauca. Classification (NCBI taxonomy): domain Eukaryota; kingdom Viridiplantae; phylum Streptophyta; class Pinopsida; order Pinales; family Pinaceae; genus Picea; species Picea glauca. Next base: position 74,948 of record JZKD02S1604121.1, on the reverse strand, counting down.
TCCTTCATCTTTCTTTCATAGTATCTTTTGATCATGTATTTCTTCTCGAAATACCTCTTAAAATCCTTCCACATGACCTCTTTCTCTCTGATGTGTTGCACCTGCACCAACTGATCCCACCACATGGATGCTTTTCCTTTCAGCTGGTACATTGCAATTCTTCCTTCTACATGGGCAGAAAAATTCTACAGTTGGAAGTATTTCTTCATACCCAGCAACCATGTTTCAACATCTTCTTCCTTCTTATGTTCACCATCGAACGTAGGCGGTTTAATCTTATTGATTTCCCCTTTCAATTCATCCCTTCCAGATTTCCGATGTTTTCTGGTAGGGGATGGGCTTGAATTGTTGTGTGTTTCCCTGCTGGAATGTCTTTGGGAGAAACTAATATGTCAACTACCACTCCTCGACCTCCTTCTCCTCTTGAGAGTCCTGACGCTTCTTGACCTCCTTCTTCTCCCAGGGGTTCTGCGACTCTCCGTCTTACTTAAGTCTTTTCCCTTCTCGAGTTTCCTCTCTATTATTTCCAGGCTCTTCAACAATTTTAAGTTGAATTCACCCTGTCGATCCCTAAATTTCATGAGCTTTCGTCTATCATCTCGACGAGCCCAGGCCTCTCTTTGCAATCCTTCAATGATTTTCATTATGTGCCCTTCCTTATCCTTCTCTTTTATGTGCCCATTGGAGTTTTATCCTTCCACTTCCACATTGACATCCTTTCCTTCCCGTTCGTCTCCTGTTTTGGAGGCAATCTATACCTTTTCCCATTCCATACTCGGNTCCATTGAACAGGACTTAACCAATTCAGTGACCTTCCTCTTGGTCCATGCGGCCAACTGCATTAACCAAGACTTCTCATGTTTTCTTCTCGTTATATGCAAACTGTCCACCACTCTAGGATCTATATAACTATGGCCAGCCCCTGAATCAATTAAAATAACAAGTGGTCAGTTATTGATCGTACCTTCCACTTCAATCACGTGCGATTGAAATTATGCTTGTTTGTTTTCCAGGGCTGCGTAGATCCTCGACATTCTACTGCCCATATCCTCCATTGTTTCAACTTGTTGAATAGTATGGACAGTTCTTACTTTGCCTTTTTTGTGGGGGTAGTCTATGTACCTATGATTCCCTTTACAACCCCAACACTCCATAGGTGGAGGCCTTGTCATCTGCTCACTCCCTTCAACTTCCCTGGTCTCTCTAAAAGATGACTGTCCCCAAGGGTTGTTCTTGAAAAAGGGAGGCCCGTTTCCCTTCTACCTCTGTTCTTTCTTAAACCTCTTTTGGTCATCCCAAGCCTTTTGAAAGGTAGGCTTTTATCTTTGTTGTTCGTATAAGCATTATGCCCTTCTTATTGTTTCTTCCATAGTCTTAGGATCATCATATTGAATCTTGTCACCAATGGAAGGTGGCAGTCCACTCAGATACCTCTGAATTTTGACATCCTCGTCTTTGATGAATGGAACATACTTTAGTAGTTCCAAAAAACTTCATTCATACTCATCAATGGTCATACTGCCCAACTTGAGTTCGAAGAACTCCTTCATCTTTCTTTCATAGTATCTTTTGATCATGTATTTCTTCTCGAAATACCTCTTAAAATCCTTCCACATGACCTCTTTCTCTCTGATGTGTTGCACCTGCACCAACTGATCCCACCACATGGATGCTTTTCCTTTCAGCTGGTACATTGCAATTCTTCCTTCTGCATGGGCAGAAAAATTCTACAGTTGGAAGTATTTCTTCATACCCAGGAACCATGTTTCAGCATCTTCTTCCTTCTTATGTTCACCATCGAACGTAGGCGGTTTAATCTTATTGATTTCCCCTTTCAATTCATCCCTTCCAGATTTCCAGTGTTTTTTGGTAGGGGATGGGCTTGAATTTCTATGTGTTTCCCTGCTGGAATGTCTTTGGGAGCAACTAAGATGTCAACTACCACTCCTCGACCTCCTTCTCCTCTTGAGAGTCCTGACGCTTCTTGACCTCCTTCTTCTCCCAGGGGTTCTGCGACTCTCCGTCTTACTTAAGTATTTTCCCTTCTTGAGTTTCCTCTCTATTATTTCCAGGCTCTTCAACAATTTTAAGTTGAATTCACCCTGTCGATCCCTAAATTTCATGAGCTTTCATCTATCATCTCGACGAGCCCAGGCCTCTCTTTGCAATCCTTCAATGATTTTCATTATGTTCCCTTCCTTATCCTTCTCTTTTATGTGCCCATTGGAGTTTGATCCTTCCACTTCCACATTGACATCCTTTCCTTCCCGTTCATCTCCTGTTTCGGAGGCAATCTATACCTTTTCCCATTCCATACTCGGTGTTGGTTAACTGGAGTCCTGACCTTCGTTGAACTCTGCACATGCACTGTGCAATTCAATTCAAAGTTTGTCAGGCCATTAAAACTTCATGAATAATCCACAACATTTATAAGCCAATACGAACAAGAACAAAAGACATTTCGATTCAAATAATTTTTCTGAGCTCTCATTCGGCTCTGAAAATTTTGGGTTTTTGAAACTTTCATTTTCGGCATTTCGGGACTTTCGGGCCTTCGGGTTTTTGGTACCCAGGACTTCGGGTTTTTGGCACCCAGGAGTTCATTTTGCAGTGACTCCCAACCTTTTATCATTTCAATTCCCGAATTCTGAAAATTCAGTTTCCTTATTCTCCGGGCCCACAACATAGCTATCGTCCTTAAAATCCGCTATGATTCTTCTGTCTTCAGAGATTTCGAGACTTCGGGACTTCGGGTTTCGGGGTTTCGGTCCACGAGGATTTTAGACTTGCTTTCCTTTCCAACCCCTGACTTCCGAAATTCTGATTTACTTTACCCTNTCGTCCTTAAAATCCGCTACGATTCTTTTGTCTTCAGAGATTTCGGGACTTCGGGACTTTGGGTTTCGGGGTTTCAGTCCACGAGGCTTTCAGACTTGCTTTCCTTTCCAACCCCTGACTTCCGAAATTCCGATTTACTTTACCCTCCGAGCCCACAAAGCACAGTGGTCACCCACAACCACAGTGGCACGTGGCACGTTCATGAGGGTCCATGCCACTTTTAACGACATCATCAGGTCCCACCACTCTCGCTTTTCTTCTCAACCCACTAGCACGTGGTACACATCCATGTGTCCATGTCCATTCCTAGTAAAATCCAACAGTCAAATCTTTCTCAAATCTACGACGCAGATCCTTTCAGCGTTTCGGGGTTTTCGGACATCGGAAGTTCGTGCATCCACACATCTTGAACTTCCATTTTCCGAATTCCTGAAATCACTGTCTACTAACCTACTTGATCCAATGGTCAAGTTATTCTCCCCACAATCTATGGTGTAGATTGTTTCAGGATTTCGAGGTTTCGAGTTTCGGAGGTCTTCACCTCTCCTCACTTCCCATCTCCCAAAATGTCGATTTCTTCTTGGACAATTAACGGTACAGATCTCTCTTAGATCGACGGTTATGATCCAATCATGAATTCACGTTTCGTGAATTCTCACGAACTCACCCTTTGACTATTTCAAGTTATGAGTCAGCGAAAGGTTGATTTCTCTCCACTCGTTCTTTCTGATCGACGATCCTGACTAATTCGAGATTTCGCGTATCGGGATTTCCACACTCCTATGCAACTCCAAAGGGATTTAAGCCTTGTGCACACTTTCTAGATCTGACGGTCACGAGGGTTCACCTTCTCTCCCAAACAGATCCTAAAGCTCCAGTACTTCTAGTGTGGAGTCCTCTCTCCCTATGGACTTATACCACACTGACTGTGGCTTCATAACACCGCTATACCTCCTGAGCTCGTAAGCACGGTCAAGCAACTACTTGACACTCTGGAGCAATCCAAGGTCCGAAATTGGTCCTCCAGACACAATTTCTCCTCACACCCTCGGTCCAAAGACCACTCAACTGGCCCATCTAGGCTCAGCGTCGAAACCTTGCCTCTGATACCAAACTGTAGCACCCCTTTTCTGCTACCAAGGCTTAATCGTTCTTAAAGGAAAACTATAACACCCCCTTTGTACATAACTCATACAGGCATTATATAATCCACATGCATTTAAGCAAAGAAATACATTTAAAACTCAAAGTAAACATATTATTTACTGCTATAATTAACAATCAATAGCATTTAATATTAATTCATATACATAGTGGAATTCATGATAACATAACCAACACAGTCATGCAAAACATGATTAAGGAATAATCAGATACGTATCTTTTAACATTGGTAGATTCCACCAACCAAGTGCAGGCCTTCCACGAACCTCCCAGCCTTAGGCCACATTGCTCATCAGCTCAGCAGTGGGTCACCCCCAAGCTGGGACTAAGCTCCACCCCAAAGCAAGGAATCTTAGGCTAGGCTAAGGTTATAGGGAAAATAGTACACAACCACAGGAAGGAATTCTCTCCCAGAAACCACTCACACTCACTACCCACAGACCCTCATTCCCCACATGCATGTTCCACCCCAAGAGTATACACCTTCTATGTCACTTGGACAGTCCTTCGGCTGCTAACCTCCCTTGCCTTGGGTTACAGCAACAGACCGGACCGAAAGTCTCCGGGCTCTGTGGCAGCTACAGGGTTCCTTCCAGGAGTCCTCTCCTTCCTCTACGCACTCTCTCACCTGGAGAGAATTGCTCACATGCCAACAAGCCACACGCAGTCCAGTACTGTGTGGCCACAACAATCCCATGAGAAAAACAGACACAGGCTCAATCACAACTGGTTTAGCAATCACATAATGGTCTCACGGTCACGACTTTAGGACAGGGACTCCACGCACAGGCTCGATCTCGACAGTGGATGCACATGGATTCTCCAAACGAACACGGGTTTTTCAGTTCAGAAGGTGTACGAGGTTTTCTACAGAGGTTGGATCCGTCGTACCACTCAGAGGTCGTACGCACTCAGGCCTTCGGGGTGGAATGGAGGAGAACCCCCTCTCGCGGCTCATCTTGGTCATTTTATTTGCATGGGTCGGGGCTAACACTTGTCGCCCTGGAAACTGGATGCGTTCCTCAGCATGCATTACCTACCTTATGGTTAGGAACTTAGGATAAAACATAAATGGCACATGTTCTTTTGGAATAATAATAAATTANCACCACTCTCGCTTTTCTTCTCAACCCACTAGCACGTGGTACACATCCATGTGTCCATGTCCATTCCTAGTAAAATCCAATAGTCAAATCTTTCTCAAATCTACGACGCAGATCCTTTCAACGTTTCGGGGTTTTCGGACATCGAAAGTTCGTGCATCCACACATCTTGAACTTCCATTTGCCGAATTCCTGAAATCACTGTCTACTAACCTACTTGATCCAATGGTCAAGTTCTTCTCCCCACAATCTACGATGTAGATTGTTTCGGGATTTCGTGGTTTCGAGTTTCGGAGGTCTTCACCTCTCCTCACTTCCCATCTCCCAAAATGTCGATTTCTTCTTGGACAATTAATGGTCCAGATCTCTCTTAGATCGACGGTTATGATCCAATCATGAATTCACGTTTCGTGAATTCTCACGAACTCACCCTTTGACTATTTCAAGTTATGATTCAGCGAAAGGCTGATTGCTCTCCACTCGTTCTTTCTGATGGACGATCCTGACTAATTCGAGATTTCGCGTATCGCGATTTCCACACTCCTATGCAACTCCAAAGGGATTTAAGCCTTGTGCACACTTTCTAGATCTAACGGTCACGAGGGTTCACCTTCTCTCCCAAACAGATCCTAAAGCTCCAGTACTTCTGGTGTGGAGTCCTCTCTCCCTATGGACTTATACCACACTGACTGCGGCTTCATAACACCGCTATACCTCCTGAGCTCGTAAGCACGGTCAAGCAACTACTTGACACTCTAGAGCAATCCAAGGTCTGAAATTGGTCCTCCAAACACAATTTCTCCTCACACCCTCAGTCCAAAGACCACTCAACTGGCCCATCTAGGCTCAGCGTCGAAACCTTGCCTCTGATACCAAACTGTAGCGCCCCTTTTCTGCTACCAAGGCTTAATCGTTCTTAAAGGAAAACTATAACACCCCCTTTGTACATAACTCATATAGGCATTATATAATCCACATGCATTTAAGCAAAGAAATACATTTAAAACTCAGAGTAAACATATTATTTACTACTATAATTAACAATCAATAGCATTTAATATTAATTCATATACATAGCAGAATTCATGATAACATAACCAACACAGTCATGCAAAACATGATTAAGGCATAATCAGATACGTATCTTTTAACATTGGTAGATTACACCAACCAAGTGCAGGCCTTCCACGAACCTCCCAGCCTTAGACCGCATTGCTCATCAGCTCAGTAGTGGGTCACCCCCAAGCTGGGACTAAGCTCCACCCCAAAGCAAGGAATCTTAGGCTAGGCTAAGGTTATAGGGAAAATAGTACACAACCACAGGAAGGAATTCTCTCCCAGAAACCACTCACACTCACTACCCACAGACCCTCATTCCCCACATGCATGTTCCACCCCAAGAGTATACACCTTCTATGTCACTTGGACAGTCCTTCGGCTGCTAACCTCCCTTGCCTTGGGTTACAGCAACAGACCGGACCGAAAGTCTCCGGGCTCTGTGGCAGCTACAGGGTTCCTTCCAGGAGTCCTCTCCTTCCTCTACGCACTCTCTCACCTGGAGAGAATTGCTCACATGCCAACAAGCCACACGCAGTCCAGTACTGTGTGGCCACAACAATCCCATGAGAAAAACAGACACAGGCTCAATCACAACTGGTTTAGCAATCACATAATGGTCTCACGGTCACGACTTTAGGACAGGGACTCCACGCACAGGCTCGATCTCGACAGTGGATGCACATGGATTCTCCAAACGAACACGGGTTTTTCAGTTCAGAAGGTGTACGAGGTTTTCTACAGAGGTTGGATCCGTCGTACCACTCAGAGGTCGTACGCACTCAGGCCTTCGGGGTGGAATGGAGGAGAACCCCCTCTCGCGGCTCATCTTGGTCATTTTATTTGCATGGGTCGGGGCTAACACTTGTCGCCCTGGAAACTGGATGCGTTCCTCAGCATGCATTACCTACCTTATGGTTAGGAACTTAGGATAAAACATAAATGGCACATGTTCTTTTGGAATAATAATAAATTATTATTCCCAGGCTTAAGCCCCCTAGGCTAAACACCTAGCCCCTTTTTCCCACCTTCCAGCCCCTAATTCCTTGCCCAGTCTATGGATGCTTAGTCCCCCTTCACTCATTCATCATGGTCGGTCTGCACATGGAGGTGCTTATATTTTATTAATTGTTCTGCATGATTACATATACAAAAGTAGGCTCCTAGCCTTCAACACTTAGGCTCCCTGGCCTAACAAAGACATAATCCACCAGCGTATAAAAACTTGGCTCACCAGCCTATAAAACATAATTACAATTCCTTTCAGAACATAATTTACGACAGGGCTCAACCTTGGGGACACTACATAGACTGTGTCTTGGATGAAGAAACAAAAGTGAATATTATGACAGAAGGCACTTGGGAAATTTTGGGAAAGCCTATTGTGATACCTTCATTGAGAAGGATAGGTGTGTTTAAAGGAAAGATGATAACCCTATGTGGAAGAGTTACTAATGTACATGTTATCATCCATGGAGCATCGACCGAAGAGGAATTTGAAGTCATTAAGTTTGTTGAGAACAACGCCCCTTTCCCTCTTTTGTTAGGAAAGACTTGGATTGAGAAATATCAAATCAGAAGGAAAGCAGAGGAAGAAGCAACATAAAATAAAAGGCAAGAAGTAAGGTATTTCATAGCTAGAAAAATAGATCGACTGATAGAAGAACGAGGGGATAAGTCGAAGCAACAGAAGGCAAGAGAATTAGTTGTTTAGGTTGAAAGAACACAAGAAGGTTTGAAGGACATATCCATGCAAGAAAGAAGAATACCCACCCGAGAATTAATAAGAGAAGGGATATTAACTTTGAACCCCTTGGAATCACATCAGCAGTGCGAAGTCACTACGCTAAGAGAAGATAAGAATAAGAATGGAAAGAGGAATTTAGAAACATTTAGAAAGCCTCGGATCCTAGGAAAGAAGGAAAGGAAGCTCAGTAAGAAGAAAGATAAGTTGGAAAAGCTACAGGAAGTTACAGAAAACAAATGGAAGACTTCACAGGAGGCAAGTTCACAGGATTTGAACCTTCCCGGAATAGCAGGACTGCGTAGAATGGGACTTTGCCCTGACAAAGTTATATGACCGTTGGAGGTGCCCCAACCATTAGAACAACGCTCCAAAACGACTAGGAAACGCATTTATGGGTGGATGGACTGCGTTTGGGACATTGAGACTGCGCCATAATGGACAGATTCGCATTGATGGAAGCATGCCTACCTGTTGGAGGAATTTTTTATGACGCTCGCTTATTTAACCCGTTGGACATTGCGTCGGGACCACTTTTTTCCACCCGTGATTATTTGAGACAAGAAGAGAAATGATTGCATGTCGAGCTGTGTTATCAGACGTCATTGTCCATTTGTCTACCCCACTTATCTATTCACCTACAGTGACCTATATGTTAACAGTGAGAATGTCGGGTGAATGAACTGAGTTAGAGAAGTTCTTCGAGGAGGTTCTTAAGAAATTTATGGCCTATAAAGATATGTCTGAAGGAGTACAGGCATCGTCGACCAACGGACTACAGGCTTCCCATTCGACTGGACGTCGCTCGGGTCGTGTCAACCTCGCGACTGAGCAGCGAAGTAAGAATTGCGGCGACCTGGCTAATGCAAAGTAGATCCTGTTGATCTTACCAAACTATATCCCATTGTTGGTTGGCGCGGTTAACCGCGACAGCATCCCACGTGACTATGAATACATTTTGATCACCATGTACATCCCGAAGGGAATACGCATAGTTGGGAGTTAGTTGGGACAGATCTCACTACTAAAGAATAGTGAATTCAATCTTGGAGATACAAAGAACTATGTGATGCTTGAACCCCATAGATACTTGATGAATACCACTGGGAAGAAGCCTCGCTTGGTCTCCCAGTCATGGATTAAGGAGCTGGCGCAGTCCACGATACTTAACATGATGAAGATTCCCCATTTTGGTCATCATCAGGAAGTTAATGCTTGCATTAAACTCCTCTTTCATGCTACCATGGTGGATACGTGTGGCTCAACATGCAGATTATTGTGGATCTAGTACTGATCCATTTGATTAAAATATTGAGCATGCAAGGACCCGACCCTTAGCAGTTTTACCGAGGGAAGGCTTCAGACCGCTCCCTAGCACAGCGCATCAAGGAGGCTTACACCGAAGTCGAGAAGGGAAAGTGAGGCTACAAGGTATCCTCTATCCAGGATGGAGCAATGCGCCTCACTTTCCAACTCATAGTTGGCAAGATCATAAGAAATAATTTCCCCACGCAGGTCACTGTGTTCATGGTGGACCTCGCAAGAAAATGTGTGGAGGTAATGCAGATGAATTGTGTGAGTTACCTCGTCAACGAACTTGAGAAATATTGTCGCGAAGCTCAAGATCAGGGATACGAGTTCCACTTTAGATGGCTGGTCGTACTAATTACATTTTTCTCTTGGCAAAGCTGGAAGGATCCACCTTCCTGAAGATTGAACCCTTGGAGTCGTTGGCCGCTAGATTCTCTAACTTGTGGTACACCAACGACATGTCTAAGAAATGGCAGTCGAACATTTTGTTCCATGCCTATTATTAGCAACTAAAGGTTTTCATTGAATCATTTCCACATATGACACTACGCACCTTGCACCAGTACAGACTGATAGCCAAGTTCTGCATAGATCGACATTTCATCTATATCACTACGCGTAGAGACGAGAGCAAGGAAGAGTTATAGTCCTATTACAAGCTAACAGATGAGGACATGGAGCAGATAACAAAGGAATGGCCAATGGAGTTCATTGTATCAGTAGATGATGCAGAACTCTTCGATGCTGACATCATATGAAGCCCCCTCGTCACCTGAGTCAAGCATGCAGGACAGTCCAATGTGAAGAAGAAGAAGAAAAAGGAGGAAGTTTAGAATATAGAGACTGATGAGGAGGACAACGCCTCAGAAGAAAATGGATTTGTCTCGCCAGGAGGAGGAGACTAAGTAAATGGAGAAGGAGAAGGTGATGAAGGAGGAAAACAAGGAGAAGGTGAAGCTAAACCACCGAAAGATCCCCGTACTTAAACGGTAACTCCACAAAAGAGGAAGGTTTCTCCACAGAAACCTTCGTCAAGGAAGAAGACGCGCGCTAGCAAGCCCGAGATGGAGGCCACACTCACAGAGGATGGTATCAGTCTAGTCCGCAGAGCCATGGAAGATGCATCTGAGGACATCTTGTAGAGATATGGAGTGAAGTAGGAGGACCTATATGAGAGAGTCGAGAAGAAACTAAAGGAAATATAGCAAGCTATTCATTTGAGCCGTACCTACTACGCCTTCCTCGTTGGAGACTGTAGAACTAGAGGATGAGCTAGCCCAACTAAGAAGATTCACAGATGTGATAGAGGCCCGACTTTAGAAGGTCCAAGAAGAAAAGGAGAAGGCTACAGAAGCCTTGAAACAAGAAAAAGAGGAATTCTTAGAGCAACTACGAGTTGTACGGTACTGTGTAACCGCTTATGAAAATGAGAGAGATGAGTTTTGGGCAATGCTCGAGGAGGAAAAAGTGAAGATACAAAGAGAAAAGGACCAGTTGCTCATAGAATAGACCGCAGTCAAAGAAGCGGTGAATAAATCACTTCGCTATGTGCTAAGGTTGGCATAGGAGGAACATGAGTCAGTCGAGGTTCAAGTGGTGATACTCGTTGAGGCCATCCAGCATTTTCAAGAAAGAATAATGGAGTTCGAAATCCAAATACTTCCGAGCAGTCCACAGGAGGTACGTGATCAGAGGGAGGAAACATATAAGAATGCAGTTGTAAGAATTAGGGCCCTCACTTCAGAGTGCAAATAGTTGAGCGACAGAAGCGTGCAGACTTATGAATTCCTCACAGAAGATCCAGAGCTAAGGAAACTGGAAGCACAGTTATAGAAGGCACAGTAGCAGTCATTGTCAGTACAGACGTAGATGAAGCTACTTACTATGGTCAAAAGAATGAAGAGGTCCCAGGATTAGTGTGTGGTACAACAACAAATTACTGCCATCCAGGGAAGGGTAATGGAATTCGCGCAGAAACTACAACTTGTGCAGGATGAAGCCTACAAGTTTTTTGAAGAAATTGAGGAAAAGGCTCGCAGATGAACCAAGTGGATGTGATAGTAGAATAGAACCTAGAAGGGCTTGTTACAGAGCAGATGATCCAAGAGCTCGTTGAGTAGGAGGATCAGGCAAAGAAGTAAGTTGAGTCAGTTGGAAATAATCTCAAGGCCTTTGAAGCAGTGTTGCACAGACCTGAGTGACTCGGGATGAGTCACAAGTGAGTGTTGGGGTCTGTTGGACCTCGACTAAGTTTTGAGGAAATTTTGGTCACGTTTGACCAATTTTTGGACTTCGACACAATGATCAAGGAAATAGTACCCATGTGGAGCAGAGATCGCGGGTCTCACTTATTTTGTGAGCTATGTGGACCCAGCAAGGGGTTCCTTAGGGTTTTTGTAATGGGTTATGGGATGTTGGCCCAGGGGTTTACCCCTATTTAGGCCTTTTTGTAAGGGATTGTAAAAGCATAAATAAGTAAGATTTTAAGGTAGAAGTAGTGGGAGAAAAGAGATGTAACAGAATTAGAGAGCAAAGTCCAAGTGGCTAAGTGCAATCAGGTCTGTGCTTTGTGCAACAGAATGTGTATGTAAGGCTTAGTGCTTGATAGAAGAGTTGGCTCTAAGCCTTGACCTGATTTTGGGAAGGATTATCTGGTGCTCAGTGCGCAGATCTCCTATCCTCTGCAAATTTTGACTCTGTGGCTTAGTTCATAGGAAAGAATGAATGTAAGAGATTGATGAATAATAAAGAAGATGAAGCAGTTAGTGGACATATCCCCACAGTGGGGTGAACCATGTATATCTTGTGTCTATTGAGTTTTTCATTTATCTGCTTAGTGATTTTGTTATTATGTATGATGGATAGATCTGATGTTTCTTGGTGCATTACTTGTGCTTTATAAATAAATGCTAGATCTGACTCTGTTTTGTGTTCTAAGTGGTTGAAGTGTTTACTCTTTTTTTTTACTGCGCTAATCCATATTAGGGTTTGTTCTACGATGTTAATAAAATCCAATGAACTAATTAATATCATCTTCTAAGTTTTATTAACGTACTTTGTGAAGTGTTATAATCACATATATGTGTCATGGCTTGGTTACAGACACCTGAGTCATGTAACCCCTCTGCTTCTACCTTGGGTGAGACTTCTCCTACTTCGCAGGTGTTGTTGAAAGGGTTGGTAGTTAGGGTTTTGTTGGTGTGTTTTTGAAGCATTGAACCCTGGGTCTGCCCCTGTGCCAAAAAAAAACAAATTTGCAATGTGTGTTGCATCGCTAGTCTTCTGGCATGGGATAAAGTGTTCCATCTTTGAGAATCTATCAACTACAAAAAATATGGAATCGCTTCCCCTTTGGGTTCTCAGAAATCCCAACACAAAATACTTTCTTATTGCATCCAAAGGTCTATCTGGAATAGGAAATGGATTATACAATCCAGTATTTTGTTTCTTTCCTTTTGCATACTGGAAAACCTTGCATTTTCTTACAAACTTCTTCACCTCTGCTCTCATACCTAGCCAATAGTATGAACTTTTTAACTGTGCAAATGTCTTGTCATGGCCGAATTGTTTTGCTAGACCTCCACTATGTTTTTCCTTTAGTGGATTTTCTCTCATTGAACACTGTGGTATGCAAAACTGGCAACCTTTAAATAGCAATCCATATTGAATCATATACTATGTCCACTGACTTTTTTCTCTGATCACAGGATTCGCACATGCTTCATATGCTTCTTTAAAATTTGGATCATCATAATACATCTCCTTAAGGTGTTAAAACCCTAAGGTCTTCACTTGAAATTCATGTAGAAACAGACATCTCCTACTCAATGCATCAACAACTTTGTTAGCATTACCAGAAATATGTTTAATGACAAAAGTGAAATTTTGCATAAACTTTATCCACTTAGCATGTCTTTGATTTAACTTCCCTTGTCTAGTTATGAATTATAAATCTTGATTATCATTATACAAAACAAATTCTTTTGGAACAAGGCAGTGCCTCCATTTCTTCAAGGCTTGAATTACTGCATAAAATTCTTTGGCATACATGGAGTACTTATTCTTATTTCCATTCATATTCTCACTGAAATATGCAACAAGCCTATTGTCTTGGATCAATACTACTCCAATTGCAACTCCACTAGCATCACACCTCACTTGAAATGTCTTCCTGAAATCTAGCAAGACCAGAATTGGTTGTTTAGTTATCTTCTCCTTCAATATCTTGAAAATTTTCTCATCCTCTTCTGTCCACTTAAAAGATTAGTGTCTCTTCTTTATTATATCAAATATTGGTGTACAAATTCCACTGAAATTTCTAATGAACTTCCTATAGAACCCTACTAATCCATGGAAGMTTCTCACTTTAAATATGCTTSTTGGTGATGGTCATTCCTTGATTTMTTTCACCTTCTCTGGATCCATCTTCAATTCATTTGAAGAGATCACAAAACCCAAATAAATGAGTTTTGTCTTCATAAAAGAGGACTTCTTCAKATTTATTAACATCTTCTCCTGTTGCAGTCTTCTCATCACTAATGTCAGATGTCTCAAATGTTCTTCTTCARATTTACTGAAGACCAATATATCATCCAGTTATACCATCACAAAATTACCAATGAAATYTTTCAATACCTCATTCATCAATCTCATAAAATTACTTGGGGAATTTGCCAAGCCAAATGGAATAACAAGACACTCATACAACCCTTCATTTGTCTTGAAGGTTTTTTTACATTCATCACCTTCTCTCATCCTTATCTAGTGATATCCACTTTTCAAATCTATTTTTGAAAAAAAAATTGCTCCACTCAAACAATCCATTAAGTCATCCATCCTTGGCAAAGGAAATATGTACCTAGTGGTGATCTTGTTTATATCTCTTGAGTCTGTACACATTCTCCATCCTCCATCCTTCTTCGGACTCAACAAAGTGGGTACTACGCATGGACTCAAGATTTCTTTGATCAAACCTTTGTCCATCAAATCTTGGAGTTGTCTCTTCACCTCCTCATTGTCTTGAGGTGTCAATCTGTATGTTGCTTTTTTCGATAGACGTGCTCCTGGTATTAGATCAATGTGATGGATGATACTTTTGATAGGTGGCAATGAGCTTGGAAACTCATCTACTACTATGTCATCAAAATTCTCCAGCAGCTCCTGAACTTCCTTAGGTAGATCATCCATAGAAGTACTTGTAAGGACGACTATGGGTTTCCCCACCACAACAAATTGCATCTCATGTTCCTTCTTAACTTCACTCGGGATTTCCTTCCCACTCATGAGAAGTATACCTGTGTTGGATTCTTCCTTAACCTACTTCTCCTCTATTGGTAGTAACATATGTGTTCTACCATTCTTCTCCAAGGTATAAGTATTTTTTCTCCCATCATGAATGACATTTCTGTCAAACTTCTATGGTCTCCCCAACAAAACATAACATACGTCCATGGGAATCACATCACACAGAATCTCATCTCTATATCCTCCTATTTTAAATTCAACGAGGCATTGTTTAGTTATTGTTACCTGGTGACCTTTTTGCATCCATGAGACCTTATACGATGTTGGATGTGTAGTTGTTTCCAGCTCCAATTTCTCCACCATTTCTATGGATACTAAATTATCAGTGCTCCCACTGTCAATTATCACTTTGCATACTCTATCTTTAGTCTTGCAAGCAGTCCTGAACAAGTTGTTCCTCTGCACTGGCCTTTCAACCTCTGGCTCTGGTTTCAAGAGAACCTTCTTCAACATCAAGGATCTTTCGTCTTCCACACCTTCTTCTTCAACATTCATCTTCTGCGCTTCCGAGATGTGATCTTCACCTCCTTCTTTCTTTCTCTCTGGGCATTCCCAATGTTAGGATATTTAGACACTTAGGAGTTAGTTAATATATACTTAGTCTAATGTGTCATTAGGTAAAAGTGTGTTTCCTAGTGTGTTTTTTTAGTATGCATTAGTTTGCATTTGTAGTTAGGAAATTCGATGGTCACGATATGCTCCCAACATAGAGTGATCCAACGGTTCATACTCTCATCGGTCTTAATGACCATTGATATGTGGCTTAACACACGATTGGTCTATGATATCTATTTAAAGAGCATGGAGGGTCATTTTTCGATGATCGATTGTGAGAAAATCCTTTGTAAAATCTCTCTGTAATCTTTTTATTTTGCATTAATAAACTGCTCCAAGTGGTCGCATTGGTTGGGGCCATGGATGTTTCCCTGTAGGGGTTTTACCACGTGAAAACATCGGTGTGTTGATATTTGATTTGGTTATGTGAGTAATTATTGAAGGTTTTCCTCCTCTTTTGGAATACTTGTGTTGTCGAACATGGTATCAGAGCCTGTTTGAAGACCCGCTCATGTTGTAGATCGAGATCGTGACGCCGAGTTGCCTCATCTCCATTTTATGTCATTTCCGTTCATTTCTAGGCTGAAAGGACTATTCCATTGCGTCTAGAGCACTCATTTCAGTCAAGAACAATTTTTCTTTCACTTGAAAAGGTTTTCATTTTCCCAAGATACAACCATTACAATCAGATCCGGAGGTATAAAGCTTGAATACGCATTTTTTAAATTTTTTTTATAGTATTTTGGTTTTATTTAGGTTTTGTATTATTTATTTCCAGGTTGCTACTCTTTTAGATATGTGTATGCTCTTTTCCCTGTGCCCTGTGCAATCTCGGAAAATCAGAAACATATAGGAAAAGATGCATCTTCCGGGTAAGCTAACCGAGATCTAACCCTTGTTGTCATCGAGAAGCGAAATTTTTTTCTTGTGTGAAAAGAGTTTTTTTTTAACATGCTCTCCAACAACAACAACAACAACAACCCCAATCATCCTTCTGAATATTACAATATGTTTTTCTAGACCATTTGGTTAAAAGTTTCCTTTTTAAGTAAGAGGTCTTGAGATCAAGTCTCTCTTTTGTTACTTGTTTTTAAAAAGTTCATGCTAAAATTGTAAAGTGTAGTTCACTTCAAGTATAAAAGTGAATCACTATAAGTAGCTTTAATATTTTAGAGTTATTTATTTTTCATGCAGTTTTTCTTTGTAAAAGTGATCCCTGCTTCTCTTTATAAAAGTGGGTCACTTCATAAAGCAACTTACACTACCACGTGGTCCTTTGGTTACTATTTATGCCTTTTTTTAAAAGGGCATAACTCTCACATCCGAAGTCTATTTTCAGTGCCGTTTTTTTTTTAAACCGCATAACTTTTCGAGATCTTTCTATCCAGATCATCAGTTTCAGTTTTTAAATCCATATTATCTGCATATTTAATATGGATTCTACAAGTAATTTCTTGCTTACCAGCACCAACTACTTCCAATGGAAATCCCATATGGAGGATTTATTAAGAAATAAAGGCTTGTATCGGATTACCCTGGGAAAGGAAAAAACAACCACTGATAAGAAAGTCAAATGAGATAATAGGAATGACGAAGCACGTGGATTAATTGTAATGTCTATCTCTCATGATTTAAGGTTCCACCTTCAATCAATTGATCAACCCAAAGAAGCTTGGGACAAGATTGAATCTGTGTTTGGTAAACGCAATATTATTCGAGCACAACAGTTAGAAAATCAAGTACTGACCTTAAGTACAAATGATTTTTCTTGCATTGAAGACTATCTATATAAGTTTAAAACACTCAAAATTTATGTGAAGAATGTAAGATAAAGATAGAAGAAGAGTGTTTCATCTATCTTATACTTTCTAAGCTAGGTAGTGTATATTGTGTGTTTGTATCTACCTTTTATGCCATGCAAGAGGCTCTAGGGGAAGCTAATAAAAACCCCAGTCTTGAGAACTTTTGTGATGATTTGATTAGATATCAAGATAAGCTTGTACAACTTGGAGTGATCAACACTGCAGGTACCTCCAACAAAGACTTAGTTTTCCATCATAAAGATAAACCCAAGAATACCAAGAAGCAACATCATCGCCACAACAACAAGCAATATAAGGGTCCCAAACCCACTCAAAAAACTTTCCCAATGGTGACAAAGGAGAAAAATATAAAAGTAAGAATATTGGCAGACATTGCAAATTTTGTGATAAATATGGCCATGATGAGTCCAAATGTTTCAAGAAGATGGCAAATTTAGAAGCAGCGATGAAGAAGCACAACATCTGTATTGATTCTACTTCTTCTTCTTCTTCTTCTCATGGACATGCACTTTCTGCTTCTAGTTTTTCCTTCAATACAACTTCTACTTCCTCTTCTGATGAGTGGCTTATTGATTCCGGAGCATCTTATCATATGGCTAAGGATAGAGCCATATTTTCTACTCTAAATGAATGTACCACCAGGAAAATTTTTGTTGGTGATGATAGATATCTTAGTGTTGAAGGATCTGGAACAGTTCAAGTAGAAAATGGTCATTTCAATGATGTATTATGTGTTCCAAGTATTTCTTGTAACCTTCTATCAGTATATCAAATCACTCATTCAGGTGAAGGTAAAACAGTAGAGTTTTCACCTCACCAAGTTGTAACCAAGGATCTAAAAGATCCTAAGCATGTTCTTGCAACTCGAATTGTTGATGATATTACCAAGTTGTACAAGTTTGACAACTTTGGGTCATCATCTTTTTCATCAGTTTTTGTTGCTCATAGCAATGACTTGAGAAAACTTTGGCATGAGTGGTTTGGTCATATAAACTATCGCTCATTGCAGCAACTATGTAATCAACAGATGGTGACTGGTATTCCTCTTGTTTCATGCAAAGATGGTGTTTGTGTCAGTTGTGTTCTTGGAAAACATCATCGGGATAGTTTTGACAAACATGCCTCTTG
>JZKD02S1604121.1:20327-37926 GCA_000966675.3 Picea glauca | reverse complement strand
ATTTTATTAGACAGTTCCTTAATTACCCTGGCCATATCGTCTACTTTGTCATCTGTGTATCTATTAGACCCTGACGACCCTGCTTGTTCTCTAAAGCATCTAGTTTCTCGATTTCCCATTTCTACTTAAGCTTTTAACTTACCAGAAGCCATCATATTTGACTCAATTTCTACAACATCATCTTGCATTCGGTTTAGAGTAGCTCCCCTTCTTTCCTGTAAAAGAAGTGCAAAATATGGTTCAAAAGCCCCCGCGAAAGTTACTTTGGCTGCGGGTTGGGACGGTTTAACCTCGGCTGGGATTTTGTTATACAGCTTATTGAATCTTTGAATAAACTCCATAACTGTTTCTGAATTCTTTTTTCTTAAAGACCCAAACTCGGTTAAATAATATAGGTGGTCCTTTCTTTCGCCCCATTGTCTAAGGAAAGCATCTTCCAAGGCATCATAGGACAAGATAGATCCTGCGGGTAGACTCCAAAACCAAGTTCAGACCTGACCTTCAAAGGTTTAGACTAGAAGCCACGAATACACATTTTCATGTTTGAGACCTAGGATGTCTGTGAATTGGTCAAAGAAATTTAGGTGTTCGGCTACAGTCATATCTCCTTCCCCAGTGAATTTTGGCAAATTTTTTATATAATTTTTGGGAAGGTCATGTAGAGGAACGGGCAATACCAAGGGAGCGTATCTTGCTGCCACTTTAGTGAACACTCTGGGATAGGGGGCAGGCCCTTAGCCTCTAGCTCCTCCCCCAGGAGCACCTCCACCTCCTCCTATGATGACCCCTCCACCTCCTCCTCCGATGGTTGCCATCGTTATTAGTGGAAAGTTGTAAAGGGGGTTTTGGAAGATTAAAAGTGAATCTTTACTTTATTCGCGGGGTGAAAAATACGAGGGTGACTGGTAAGGGATGTGAGGGCTTGGCTCTTCGGACTTGTAAGAGATGTTGTCAGGGGAACCAACGGTGGAAACTGGATGTGTGAAATATTCTTCTAGACTGGATGAAGTCGTGAAATTTAACTGAAGGGTCGACGATATATCGATAGCGGATGAATTTTCTATAGGACCTTTTCCTTTGTGTACTACAAAGGTTATCAGACGAGTTTTGCTTCTAACTTCAGAGCAGTTTGACGTTAGATCTTTAGTGTCGAAAAGAGGGTTGTGTGAAGTTGAAGGTTCAAAAGAACTCTTGGTCTTTAGTTTTGGGTATTTAGGCTAATAGACTGCAGGGGTCGGCTTAAGAGAGCCTCTCACCTTTAAAATCTTCTCAGGATCGATCACGGGTGTGGTCTGTTTACCATCTGGGTTTTGCTTGGTATTCCTTTGTCCGGATGCCAGCTTATTAATCGTGGAGATGCCAAGTGAAATATTGGAAATAATTTAAAAGGTGTGCACTCTTTCTTCACTATCAAAGGGTGGCACTTTCAACGAAGAAAAAAAAATGTCGTTTTCCCAGGGAAAAATATTTTGTAGCTTCAGTACCCGGTAGCGGCGCCAAAAAGATGTTGTTCCAGAGTCTGTACTCAAGGCTTAGAAGTATAGTGTCTAGGCATATGAAAGTGAATAAGGGGTAGAGAAGGAAGAAACGTCAACCTTCGGTAAGGAAAACTAGGGCTGATTTCTGAGTTGGGGTTGTCTAGCTTCCAACTGTTCCTGGATGTTTATATCCCTTTCAATCACTGCCCATGAACGTTCGAGCTCAACCCGGGTAGTGGCTATTTTAAGAATAGTATCAAAAGGATTTAAGGAAATATGGGTTTGATCTGATAGTCCAGGTTTGATATTAGGTTGTCTTGTTACAGGGACAGTCATAGAGGAACAGAAAGATAAGAAAAACTCACGGGAATTTTAGGTGTTGTCTCAATTTCGGTCGTATAAAAGAAAGTTTACAGTTCCAAGAGTGAAAATAGCGTGAAAACCAAAGGTCCTTTCCCATAACTGAGTTATATTTTAATAAAAATGTATGAGGTGGGGGAAAACATTAAGTTGTCTATCATGTAAGGCTCCTATTAAGGGAGAATCTCACTTATAAACAGAAGAAGAAAAAGGTAAAGAAATAACCCGATGAAGCATAAAATATATATAGAATTCTAAAGTGTTGACTGGTCTTATACCTATTGATAGCTGGTACAGAGGAAAAACAGTAAACAATATAGAAAAATAAAATTCATTCACTATAGTAGAGGTTGTACTAAATTATAGCGAAGCATTCATCAGATACAAATATGAAATGAGATGAAATATGAGCTACAAGGAAACAAACTCATAACACAGTCATGACGAAATTGAGAATCTTTAGATTTGCTTTATATTAACTCTCAAAATAGAAAACCTCTATTACAATCGACACAAAAAGGTCCAGCCATTTTTCTTTCTTTCTATGGTATATTTATACAGTTTTACATAAGATGGAATCTCAATCGTTACAAGATTTTCAGTTACGATAAGAAGGAGAACAATCCTTCCATTTCTTCATATCTGTCTTTATTTGGTACCAGAAGCTTGTCCTCTCGCATGCTCAGTACAAGTGACACATCTTTCCACCAGCCGAGATATCAACCTTGACGGCTCTGCTTGACAGTTGGCCTCAAAAGAGTAACAATCTCGGGCTAATTGTGGTAACCTTTCTTCCATTTGTCGGTCTATGGTGTCAATAGCGCACAATTGCACACTTGGTTTAATCATACATTTATCTATTTGAACTATGTCTGTCATAGTTACTTGTGAGATTTCAGTCGAATCTCTTTCTTCTTTTTCATTTATATCAAGTGAGATTTTTTCTATATTCATTTGACTCAATATCTCAACATTTCCTTCACTATCAATACCTAATAGGTTACCATCTATAGAACCAAAATCCTCTTCAAAGGATTTCATTACCTTCTTGGCTTGCAGTTTACCTTCTGATATATTGTGCTCCCATTCTTTCAATAAAATATTTCCTCTGGTCTGCTCTGAAATGGAAAACCTGGGAGTACTTCCCGATTCCCTATTGTTTGTAGCTATTACAGCCTCTTGAAAAGCGACCTGACCTGCTCCAACTTCTCTTTGTCTGACAGATAAATTTTCCAATACTTCATCAATGAGTAAGCAGTTGTCCTGAATTATCTCTACCTTGGCGAGTAAACTTCGCTGGGCTGCAGAAACCCTGCTCCGAATCTCCACCGCCTAGGACTGGAACATCCCGATATCTATAACTTTACTTTCGACAATTTCCACTCTAGCCTGTAGCTGTTCAATCAAATCTTTTTTTTGGCCCGCTTGTATCTGACCGTTCTGAACCACCAGCTCTGCCTGTTCAAGCTTAGTTTTGAGAAGCTCTATCTCCTTTTTATCGGCCAGCCTTGCTTGTTCTATTCATGTTCTTGCCTGGTCCTTGGCAGCCTCCTCTGTTGTGGCTACTCTAGCTTCTAAGGTTTTGATGAGGTGATTTTTTCACTTCAGCTAATTTTTCAAAACCCCGACTGAAAATTGGTTTTTTGTAGCATATGCCCCTAATGTCCCGACTATTTTTGTATCAAACTCATATTTCTTATTGTCTTTCCCATCGGTCAACACTTTGTACTTCTTGGTTGTTGATCCCCCTTCCTGATAGAATTCTCTTTTTACCACAGCCTTTCTCATCTTATCGAAAAAGAACTCATTTGGAGGGAGCTCTTCCATCCTTATAGGTCTCAATTCTTCATTTAAAATCCACCCTGCGTCTATGTTTCCCTGAGTTGACTGCAAGGGAGTAATGGGGGCGATGGGATCTCTGATTTTCTTAGTTGGTTGTCCTGGAGTAGTAACTAGACTCTTCTTTTTCAGCTGCTCGGGAGTCTTTATCTCTGTTTTCAGAATCCTAGTTTGCTCTTCCCTGTCCTAGTGTTTTTCTTGGCTAGGTGTCACATCTTTGGAGCCTTCGGCTTCTTTTTGTTTCACTTCTGTTGTACTTGGATTCTCACCCCGCAATACTGCGAGAAGACAATTGCGTCGATGTTCTTAGAATTTTAGAACATCGGCCCTCTCTTCGGGTGCCGGGGCTTGTATCTGAGCCAACATCTCGGCATAAGATGTTGCGCCTTAGAAAATGTCATCCAAGGGTGAATTCTCGTGTTTGAACCTTTTGAATCCGCAACTGGCCAAGTGATTACTTATGACCCTTTGCGGATCGTGCTTCTTGAATTCAATATGAACCAATTTTAGGTCTTCTGAGGCTGTTGCCTCAGCTTTAGCATGCCCGAAATCTAACAAATAATATGAATTTAAATGAACAGGAAAAGGTGGCCATACCTTCTTTGAATATCCCTTAAGCTCCTTGCTTATGCCACCGATTATGGTTTGCCTAGAAACCTCACGACAAGCCAGCTTGTTGGGTATGAATAATGGTAATGCATGCGGGGGAACAGAAGCCCCGAAAACTCTAAGATATGAGAATTCTGCTTCTACATACCAGTCGGCTATATTGCTCAGATTCATCACTATACTGTCTGAGATCCTGGGTGGCGGGTGGCCGAAAATAGTGACATGCAGCGGTACCATTACCCAGTTAAAAATTTCATACACAAAATCTGTCGCTTTGTTCTCCCACAGTTTTGAATGGTAGACGTGGATGGGCTCGGCCTCTGGTGGAGTCCAACTCCATTTCATTAAGGGAAAGGGCATTAGAAAACACACGGCGTCCATAATGTACGTGGACATAAAGAATGAAGCAATCTTTCTACTCTCCGTCTGCGCCCGATACTTTGTAACTCGACTGGTCAAGCTATCAGACAGCATTTTAGCCTAGTCAAAGGAACAGACTTCGGTGACTGAATGTATTAGAGGCACCCACTGAAGAAAGAAATGTGTGGTGTCCTCTCTCTCGTATAATCTGCAGGTCATCATAGCTACATATTTAAACTGTGGTTCTAAGGAAGCTATTGAATATATACCATTACTGTCTGCCTTGAACTTCGTAGGGTGTGAAACCCAATCTCTAATTAAACTAGACATAGTCTTGTCATATTGCACACATTCCTTCTGTTTGAAGTTCTCCAAGAATTCAGCATCGTATGTAAGGTCCGACATGGTAGGCAACTTGTACATAGCCTGCAGTTGTTTGGGTCCGAAAGTGCCAATAGTTACTTTTCGTTCATTGATGATGGTTATGGTTGGTATGTCCACATGGTCTAATGCCCACCAGACCATATCATAGTAAGGGAGTAGTCATGTCCTGGCCGCTACTTTATGCATTCCAGATTGGACGATGATCTTATATTTAGTGGTCAGGTCGTCTTTTTCATTGTCACTGGAATCATCAGAATAATCTACCAATTCGGACTGTAGAACATCAAAAACAAATGACCAGGTCTTGACAGAGTCGACACTTTGAGGTGAAGTATCAGCGACGTTGTCTGAACCTTGTCCCGAAACCTCAATGTTGGATTTAGACGCTTTTCGCGGGGCCATGGCAGGGGATCCTGCTTTAGCTCTTCTGCGATAAAAATATGTATACATACAGAAATTAGTTCACTGAGAAAAATTTGCTCTGCGTGATATACAAATGAATTTGCGATAACAAATAACAACTCTATATATTCAACCATTTAAAACTCGATACTTTTCAAGAACATAACGGTCAAAACGTGCTTAAATATAATATTAGCAATAAAAACACAATCCTTACTTGTCGATTCGCCTTGAGTGTATGATAACCATCGTTGCTCGTGTGATGAGACTTCAGAGATTTTGGAACAAATGAAGAAAAATATGAAAACCATATTTCGATTTCAAGCATTAAGATATGAAATTCAAAACGAGCTAAAAAACAAAGGCGGCTCCAACATAGGCTCCAACTAGGGATCTCGTTTTCATGTAAGACGGGAAGAACAGTAGACCATGTGTCAATATTGGGTAAATGGAGTCAATGGCTTTAATCCAGCGAAAAAGTTCCTGAGAACAGGATACTGAAGGGGAAAGGGACTTCTTTTTTTACCTTTGAAAAGCTTTTCAAAACTCAAATACATTTAAAACTTAGTTGTAGTCCATTTCATGACTTTCTCCTTCCCATTACCGAATTTAGGTCTGCCTTAAGACAATCAAAACAGTTCTAGGAGACCCAACAGATCTTGTGGCTATCAGCTTGCATCAAAAGAAGAAGATTATATGTTTTTAATCAGGACGCCTTGTCCGAACATGGGATGTAGATCAGGTTTTAAAAAGACTTGGTTACCAGAGTAGAGTGATATTCATGTATAAAAGCCTTACAGATATCTCAAATATTGTTTCACTGCTAGCGAGCCTGTTCAGTACCCCGGTGAAGTTATCTAGCCCCTTTTACTGAATTTCCTTTCACCACTTCGGAATATATTTGTGCATTTAAATGTTGAGACGAGGGCAATCATTTCTGAATTTCCTTTCATCGTCTCTTGGACTAGATGGGGGCAATCATTTTTGAATTTCCTTTCACCACCTGTCTTATAACTTTCTTTTTTAGAGCGCGAAGATGGGGGGAATCAGTTTGTATCAGGGTTGATATCTGTGTAATATTTTGCATTATAGGTCTATCAACTTACTTTGATTACTCGGTACCAACCTTCCCTTAACTTTCACAACACATTCGTTCACATGGAGAAAGTGAAAAATAACTTTTTTGGGGTATTCTATTTGAGCAAGCCTCAATCCTTCGAAACTGTTGAAAAACCTAGGAAAGTCAGTATCACTTTAAGCGTCACTTTGTTTAGAAAGGGACCGAGGAGTTGTGAAGACCCTCTTTCTTTCCACAATCTACTTTCAAGCTCTCGAGGTTGAAACGTAATCTCTTCTCCCTACGTATGCAAAAAATGGAAAGATGTTGACTTTTTAAAGGGTAAACCCGAAAACAGAAAAGGGTGACAGATAGAGATTTATGGACTGAAAAACAGAGATCAAAAAATCAAAACTGACTCTTGAAAATCCTTTCGGGGGCGCTTTACTTTGACTGACTGCTTTAATTTTGTCTTATTCTTTCATAAAGATTAAACATGGAGACATTATGTTATTTATTAGTTCAGACGATGTTGTTGTCTGAATGAGGTTGTCTCAGTTTTCTTTGATATCCCTTCAGAACAAGTCTTTTAGGAATTCTCATCTTTACCTTATCGTTTCATTTTCTTTGCAAAATATCAAACATCTTTGGTATCACCTATTTAAGCCAATTTATTTCTGACACCCAACTTTCGGTTTACTTCTCCTGCTTGTTTTGTTTGCAGCTGGAATCCTCTAAAAGGAAAATATGAAGCTTATCGAGGCTATCTGAAAGGTGTCAAAATTCAAGAAAGAAAATCAGAATAACAAAGCGAAATGAAAAATATATATATACATAAGTAAAAATTCTATATATGAATATACAAATCTAAAATTAAATTAATTTTTTTTATTATTATTATTATTTATTTATTTATTTGGTGACTGTTTATGTCATATAATGCTTCAGATAACGCCTGTTGACAAGGGCGTTGAGGATTTCACCGTCTAGATTTTCCAGTAGGAAAGAATTTTTTCCTTCGAGAGCCGAGACTATGAATGGCCCATACCAAAGGTGATCAAATTTACCATGTTCCGTTGCTTCTTCCCTCCTTTCATCCCACCTTAATACTAAATCACATGGGAGGAACTCTTTGTCCTTCACCCTACGGTCGAATAATGCCTTCATGTCATCTTGATACTTCTGCAACCTTTCATCCATTTCGACCCTATGTTATTGAACCTCGATTAGCTGATTTATCCTCCTAGTGACGTGATTTGGTTCTTCTTTCTGATCTTGCCACAATTTCATCATGGGGAGTGATAAATTTATAGGTAACACCGCATCTGTCCCATATACTATCTCAAAAGGAGACATGCCGATGGACTTTTTAGTGCCTATGAGATTTGCCCACAAAGCGTACTTTAAATGTACATGCCAAGACTTTTTGTTTTCATCCAACACTTTCTTAATTATATTGATTAGGCTCTCGTTAGACAACTCGGCCAGTCCATTTCCTTGGGGGTAATACATTGTAGAATGGCCAAGGACGATATTATACTTTTGGCAGAAGCTGATCATAGCCATAGATTTGAAAGCCTGGGAATTATCCGTGACTATCTTTCGAGGGCAGCCAAATCTTGACAAGATATTGTCTTCTAAGAAATATATTACCACCGAGTCAGTTGCCCTTTTAGTTGGAATAGCTTCCACCCATTTGGTAAAGTAGTCTGTGGCAGTTAAGATCCACTTGTGTTGGGCGCTAGAATGTGGATTAATCTCTCCTATAAAATCTAGCCCCCATTGTTGAAAAGGGGCTTCAGTTTTGACCGAAACTAAAGGTAGCACTGGGAGTTTATGTTTACCTGCAAATAGCTGACAAGGGATACAGGCTCAGACCTTGGCATTAACGTATGAAAAGAGTTTTGGCCAGTAATACCCAGCCCTCAGAATTTTGTAAGTTGTGGCCCTCCAAGCGAGATGTCCTCCACAAACTCCTTCGTGAAATTCACTTATAACCCTTTCTGTTTTCGACTCGACTAAGTAGACTAACAAGAAACCGAGCGGGTCTTTCCAATATAGATGATTTTCGGCGATACAATACTTAACCACATGAAGCTTTAACATCCTAGCTTTTGATGGTGATAGTTCACTCGAGCATTCTAGAGTCAGCAGGTAGGATACTATGTTTCTGTACCATTCTGATGATACAAACTGCTCCTCGATATTAATTGCACTTATTGGTTCATCAAGCTCATTTATGGTCATATTTTCCTCATATCCCTGTAGGCAGTTTATATCTAGAGCTCTGAGATTTGATTTAGCCAAAATTTTGGCCAGGCCTTGTCCTTTTATCAGTTTAGTAGGTTTGATTTCCAGGTCAAATTCTTGGATCTTGGCAAGCCATCGTCCTCTTTTCCCATCAATGTCTGGTTGTACCAAAATATCTTTCACAGAACTTGTCGGTACGTACGCAGTGATATTAGAGTGTAATACATATGTTCTAAATGACTTCAGTGCTTTTACCATGGCGTATGCTTGTTTTTATATTATATCATATTTAATTTCTGCGTCTCTGAGGCTCTTGGCTAAAAAGGTGATCGGATGTTCGAAACCTTCTTCGTTCTTTTGGAGGAGCACCGCAGCAATCATGTGTTCGGAGGCAAATGAGAAAATAAGAAAGTCTTTCAGATAATCGGGACTTGCCAATACAGGTGCCTCGGCTATGACTTTCTTAATGTGTGTGAACGACGCTTTGGCCTCTGTTGTCCACTTTACTTCGCTGTTCTTTTTCATCATATCTCTGATCAATTTTACGATTTCAGTGAAATTTGGGATAAATCTTCGTAAAAAAAATATTTTTCCTAAGAAAGATTGAATTTCTTTTACATTTCTAGGAATTTTTATAGTGTCTATCGCTTCAACCCTCTTAGGATCAATATTAATTCCATCCTTAGATACAACATCACCCAATAATTTACCCTCTTGCATGGAGAAGTGTGACTTCTTGGGGTTTAAGGATAGACCAAACCTACGACATTTTTCAAATGATTGCTTAAGATGTACCAGATGATCTTCGTCGGATTTGGAGAAAATCGTTAAATCATTGAGATAGATGACTATGAACTTATCCCTCTCTCCAATGAAAGCAATGTCCATAGCCCGTTGGAACATGGCTCCTGCATTCATCAAACCGAAAGGAATTTTATCATACATGAACGTACCCCAAGGGGTAGTAAAAGTTGTTTTTTCTTTATCTTGTTCATTCATGGCAATTTGATTATATCTATAGAAACCGTCAATCATAGACATTATATTCGCCCCAATTACCCTTTCTAGCACATGATCCATTTTAGGCAGTGGATAGTTGTCTTTAAGAGAGGATTTATTTAAATTTCTGAAAAC
The DNA here is from genome assembly GCA_000966675.3 of Picea glauca. Classification (NCBI taxonomy): domain Eukaryota; kingdom Viridiplantae; phylum Streptophyta; class Pinopsida; order Pinales; family Pinaceae; genus Picea; species Picea glauca. Next base: position 28,053 of record JZKD02S1604121.1, on the reverse strand, counting down.
CACGCACAGTCTAATTTCTCCACTCTTTTTTCTGACCGGGACCAGATTTGCCACCCAATCATAATATCTCAGAGGTACTATAATTTTCCCCTCCAAAAGTTTCTTCACTTCTCTCTCGACCATGGGAAATAAAATGGGGTTAATATGCCTAAGATTTTGTCTAAAAGGTTTGACCCCATGCTTTAAAGGTATCTTGTGATCGATCATAGTCATGTCGTAGGTTCTTAACTCGTCGTAAGACCAGGCGAAAACGTCTTTAAATTGTCTGAGTAGGTCCTTATACTTGTCTTTTATTTCAGGGGAGAGGAGTTTAGATATTTTAACCATCCTGGATTCTTCTTCGATTCCTATGTCACAGTCCTCCACCTCTTCTGGTTGGGGTTGTAAGGTGGATTTTACAGGTATGTCATTTTGATCAAACAATCTTTCCAGAAGGATCAGTCCCTTCGGAATCTGGTTATTTTTTAGGACCAGAATACGATGATTTGTGATTTTGTCTTGGAAAGATTGAGGGTCCTCCCCTTCTTGCATGATCCATATCTGGTCATTTTGATTTTCTTGATCTGCGTGAGTTTCAGAAAATTCACCTACTACTTCAAGAAACTTCTTAATTTGTTCATCATTCTCAAAAACCTGTCAGTGCTGGATATTATCTGGTATAGATGGTCTGTGTCTTATCTCTATGTGATACTTCAATTTAAAGGTTGTAGGAGGAGTGAAAGTTGAAACCGCTTTAGCTAATGCATCAGCATGTAAGTTTTCTGCGCGTGGGATGAAGTGGACATTTACAGATGAGAAAACCTTTTCCATTAGATCCCAGGCACAATTCCTGTATGATCTTAATCTAGGATTCTTGGCTTGGTACTGTCGATTTATTTGTTTGACTATTAACTCTACATCTCCGTATACCTTTAGGTTATTTATTTTTAGCTTCCTGGCAGCCTCTAATCCTAAGACCAAGGCTTCGTATTCACATATGTTTTTAGTATAATATATATCCCATTGCAGTCTGTAAGAAAAAGGAACAATGAACTTTTCTTTAGGAGCCACTAAAAGCACTCCTGCACCAGCCCCTTCGCAAGACGAGGCACCGTCAAAAAACATTTTCCAGATACCGATGCTACACATATCCTCGGTCATGTAACATGACTCTTCATGCTCTATATCGTTTTCCTCTGTGCAACCATCTAAACCGTTGTCAAAATATAAGATACAATTTCCTAAATCTTGATTTGCAATGTAAATATGGAAATTGTTCGGATTTTGAGGGTCGCTTATTGTATATGCTAACCTCGTCTCCCTGTATAACCGAGTAAATTTCCCACCAAACACGGGAATTGTGGTGAACATCATATCCAGTTGAAGAGAACCCCCCATCTTGTCTCCCCATGACCTAGACAACGGTAAGCCATACTTGGGAGGAATATCAGCAATAACCACATCCATCAAGATACTCTTAACTGGGACCTGTGCCAGGGTGACTACTAAATACTTTATCATTCCCATACACTTAACTCTTCTCGAGTCAAAAGAGTAAANTTGGTAAAGTAGTCTGTGGCAGTTAAGATCCACTTGTGTTGGGCACTAGAATGTGGATTAATCTCTCCTATAAAATCTAGCCCCCATTGTTGAAAAGGGGCTTCAGTTTTGACCGAAACTAAAGGTAGCACTGGGAGTTTCTGTTTACCTGCAAATAGCTGACAATGGCTACAGGCTCATACCTTGGCATTAACGTATGAAAAGAGTTTTGGCCAGTAATACCCAGCCCTCAAAATTTTGTAAGTTGTGGCCCTCCAAGCGAGATGTCCTCCACAAACTCCTTCGTGAAATTCACTTATAACCCTTTCTGTTTCTGACTCGACTAAGTAGACTAACAAGACACTGAGCGGGTCTTTCCAATATAGATGATTTTTGGCGATACAATACTTAACCACATGAAGCTTTAACATCCTAGATTTTGATGGTGATAGTTCACTCGAGCATTCTAGAGTCAGCAGGTAGGATACTATGTTTCTGTACCATTCTGATGATACAAACTTCTCCTCGATATTAATTGCACTTGTTGGTTCATCAAGATCATTTATGGTCATATTTTCCTCATATCCCTGTAGGCAGTTTATATCTAGATCTCTGAGATTTGATTTAGCCAAAAGTTTGGCCAGGCCTTGTCCTTTTATCAGTTTAGTAGGTTTGATTTCCAGGTCAAATTCTTGGATCTTGGCAAGCCATCGTCCTCTTTTCCCATCAATGTCTGGTTGTACCAAAATATCTTTCACAGAACTTGTCGGTACGTACGCAGTGATATTAGAGTGTAATACATATGTTCTAAATGACTTCAGTGCTTTTACCATGGCGTATGCTTGTTTTTATATTATATCATATTTAATTTCTGCGTCTCTGAGGCTCTTGGCTAAAAAGGTGATCGGATGTTCGAAACCTTCTTCGTTCTTTTGGAGGAGCACCGCAGCAATCATGTGTTCGGAGGCAAATGAGAAAATAAGAAAGTCTTTCAGATAATCGGGACTTGCCAATACAGGTGCCTCGGCTATGACTTTCTTAATGTGTGTGAACGACGCTTTGGCCTCTGTTGTCCACTTTACTTCGCTGTTCTTTTTCATCATATCTCTGATCAATTTTACGATTTCAGTGAAATTTGGGATAAATCTTCGTAAAAAAAATATTTTTCCTAAGAAAGATTGAATTTCTTTTACATTTCTAGGAATTTTTATAGTGTCTATCGCTTCAACCCTCTTAGGATCAATATTAATTCCATCCTTAGATACAACATCACCCAATAATTTACCCTCTTGCATGGAGAAGTGTGACTTCTTGGGGTTTAAGGATAGACCAAACCTACGACATTTTTCAAATGATTGCTTAAGATGTACCAGATGATCTTCGTCGGATTTGGAGAAAATCGTTAAATCATTGAGATAGATGACTATGAACTTATCCCTCTCTCCAATGAAAGCAATGTCCATAGCCCGTTGGAACATGGCTCCTGCATTCATCAAACCGAAAGGAATTTTATCATACATGAACGTACCCCAAGGGGTAGTAAAAGTTGTTTTTTCTTTATCTTGTTCATTCATGGCAATTTGATTATATCTATAGAAACCGTCAATCATAGACATTATATTCGCCCCAATTACCCTTTCTAGCACATGATCCATTTTAGGCAGTGGATAGTTGTCTTTAAGAGAGGATTTATTTAAATTTCTGAAAACCACGCACAGTCTAATTTCTCCACTCTTTTTTCTGACCGGGACCAGATTTGCCACCCAATCATAATATCTCAGAGGTACTATAATTTTCCCCTCCAAAAGTTTCTTCACTTCTCTCTCGACCATGGGAAATAAAATGGGGTTAATATGCCTAAGATTTTGTCTAAAAGGTTTGACCCCATGCTTTAAAGGTATCTTGTGATCGATCATAGTCATGTCGTAGGTTCTTAACTCGTCGTAAGACCAGGCGAAAACGTCTTTAAATTGTCTGAGTAGGTCCTTATACTTGTCTTTTATTTCAGGGGAGAGGAGTTTAGATATTTTAACCATCCTGGATTCTTCTTCGATTCCTATGTCACAGTCCTCCACCTCTTCTGGTTGGGGTTGTAAGGTGGATTTTACAGGTATGTCATTTTGATCAAACAATCTTTCCAGAAGGATCAGTCCCTTCGGAATCTGGTTATTTTTTAGGACCAGAATACGATGATTTGTGATTTTGTCTTGGAAAGATTGAGGGTCCTCCCCTTCTTGCATGATCCATATCTGGTCATTTTGATTTTCTTGATCTGCGTGAGTTTCAGAAAATTCACCTACTACTTCAAGAAACTTCTTAATTTGTTCATCATTCTCAAAAACCTGTCAGTGCTGGATATTATCTGGTATAGATGGTCTGTGTCTTATCTCTATGTGATACTTCAATTTAAAGGTTGTAGGAGGAGTGAAAGTTGAAACCGCTTTAGCTAATGCATCAGCATGTAAGTTTTCTGCGCGTGGGATGAAGTGGACATTTACAGATGAGAAAACCTTTTCCATTAGATCCCAGGCACAATTCCTGTATGATCTTAATCTAGGATTCTTGGCTTGGTACTGTCGATTTATTTGTTTGACTATTAACTCTACATCTCCGTATACCTTTAGGTTATTTATTTTTAGCTTCCTGGCAGCCTCTAATCCTAAGACCAAGGCTTCGTATTCACATATGTTTTTAGTATAATATATATCCCATTGCAGTCTGTAAGAAAAAGGAACAATGAACTTTTCTTTAGGAGCCACTAAAAGCACTCCTGCACCAGCCCCTTCGCAAGACGAGGCACCGTCAAAAAACATTTTCCAGATACCGATGCTACACATATCCTCGGTCATGTAACATGACTCTTCATGCTCTATATCGTTTTCCTCTGTGCAACCATCTAAACCGTTGTCAAAATATAAGATACAATTTCCTAAATCTTGATTTGCAATGTAAATATGGAAATTGTTCGGATTTTGAGGGTCGCTTATTGTATATGCTAACCTCGTCTCCCTGTATAACCGAGTAAATTTCCCACCAAACACGGGAATTGTGGTGAACATCATATCCAGTTGAAGAGAACCCCCCATCTTGTCTCCCCATGACCTAGACAACGGTAAGCCATACTTGGGAGGAATATCAGCAATAACCACATCCATCAAGATACTCTTAACTGGGACCTGTGCCAGGGTGACTACTAAATACTTTATCATTCCCATACACTTAACTCTTCTCGAGTCAAAAGAGTAAATATCTTCATAAGGTCTGGTGATCTGGAGACCCAATTTTTCCATAATAATTTTAGGCATCACGTTATGGGAGGCTCTGAAGTCTAGCATGCAATTATGTAGCAGTTGATCGTATACATTTAAGGTGATATAAAAGGGATCAACAGTGTCTTTGGCCCCTTCAAAATGTGGACCAAAAGTGATGTTGGGTTTATCATCTTCCAGGTTTAAAACGTCAGATTGGATTTCTATCTCTGAGACACCTATCACTTTGGTAATCTACTTTCGATAAACTGGGTTTTTCACTAATTCTACCAGAGGAATTGGTATCTTAATTTTATTTATCTCATTTTCGAAACTGAAAACTCCGCTCACCTTGTCTGTTTCTCTAGTTGGGACTTCTAAATCCTTCCTTTCCGACTTATTTGCCTGGACCGTTTTATTACTGATGATCTTGGTTGAAGGTGTAATTGTATTAGCTATTTCGATTCCTTGTGTTTGGGTCTCAACTTTTCCCGCTTCGGGTTCTTGTGTGTTTACTAATTTTGCTTTGTTGTTAGGTGAAAGGGTTTCTTCCGGAGTAGGCTCATAAGTCTGACCTCTCGAGAGAATTTTCTTAGGTTGAGTACTTGAAATGGGCTTACTCTTAGATCTCAAGTTATACTTAGGTTGGACCTTGGCCATTATCATTTTGGTTTCTTCTTGAGAGCTACAAAGGTCAATATGATCTCTTTCTTCACCCTTAGCCGACGATTGTCTAGTGTTTAGAGATTTTTCATAATCTTCTCTAGTCAGATACGGTTGTGTGCAGTCATCACTGAAGTTCGTTACATCATCATCTAAATCTCTGAAATCTTGGAGATCATTCGCTCCTATAACATTTTCATTCTTTAAGGGAGTTTGTCTTTTTTTATCTTCATTTTTTATTTGTCTTTGTTGGTTTGGGGGGTTGGGATTCCTCTTGAAATCCTTTTTGGAAAAAGAATCGGCTTTGGCCTGTTCTAGCTCCATTCTGGATATTTTATTAGACAGTTCCTTAATTACCCTGGCCATATCGTCTACTTTGTCATTTGTGTATCTATTAGACCCTGATGGGCCTGCTTGTTCTCTAAAGCATCTAGTTTCTCGATTTCTCCTTTCTACTTTAGCTTTTAACTTACCAGAAGCCAGCATATTTCACTCAATTTATACAGCGTCATCTTTCATTTGGTTTAGAATAGCTCCCCTTATTTTCCATAAAATAAGTGCAAAATCTGGTTCGAAAGCCCCCACAAAAGTTACTTTGGCTGCGGGTTGGGACGGTTTAACCTCGGCTGGGATTTTGTTATACAACTTATTGACTCTTTGAATAAACTCCATAACTGTTGCTGAATTATTTTTTCTTAAAGACCCAAACTCAGTTAAATAATATAGGTGGTCCTTTCTTTCGCCCCATTGTCTAAGGAAAGCATCTTCCAAGGCGTCATAGGACAAGATAGATCCTGCGAGTAGACTCTGAAACCAAGTTCGGACCTGACCTTCAAAGGTTTCGATGAGAAGCCTCGAATACACATCTTCATGTTTGAGACCTAGGATGTCTATGAATTGGTCAAAGAAATTTATGTGTTCGGTCATGGTCAGATCTCCTTCCCTAGTGAATTTTGGCAAATGTTTTATATAATTTTTGGGAAGGTCGTGTAGAGGAATGGGAAATACCAAGGGAGCGTATCTTGTTGCCACTTTAGAGAACACTCTGGGAGGGGGGGAAGGCCCTTGGCCTCCAGCTCCTCCCCTAGGATCACCTCCACCTCCTCCGACGACGACCCCTCCACCTCCTCCTCCGGCGGCTGCCATCGTTATTAGTGGAAAGTTGTAAAGGGGGTTTTGGAAGATTAAAAGTGAATCTTTACTTTCTTCGCGGGGTGAAAAATCTGAGGGTGACTGGTAAGGGATGTGAGGGCTTGGCTCTTAGGACTTGCAATAGATGTTGTCAGGGGAACCAATGGGTGTGGAAACTGGATGTGTGAAATATTCTTCTAGACTGGGTGAAGTCGCGAAATTTAACTGAAGGGTCAACAATATATCGATAGCAGATGAATTTTCTATATGACTTTTTCCTTTGTGTACTACAGAGGTTATCGGACGGGTTTTGCTTCTAACTTTAGAGTAGTTTGACATTAGATATTTAGTGTTGAAAAGAGGGATGTGTGAAGTTGAAGGTTCGGAAGAACTCTTGGTCTTCAGTTGTGGTTATTTAGGCTGATAGACTACAGGGGTCGGCTTAAGAGAGCCTCTCGCCTTTAAAATATTCTCAGGATCGGTCACAAGTGTGGTCTGTTTACCATCCGATTTTTGCCTGGTATTCCTTCATCCGGATGCCATCTTATTAATCATGGAGTCGCCAAGTGAAAGATTGGAAATCCTTTAAAAGGTGTGCACTCTTTGTTCACTATCAAAGGGTGGCACTTTCAACGAAGAAAAAAAAAATGTGATTTTCCCAGGGAAAAAGTTTTCGTAGATTTGGTCCCCGACAGCGGCGCCAAAAATATGTTGTTCTAGACTCTGTACTCAAGGCTTAAAAGTACAGTGTCTAGGCATCCGAAAGTGAATAAGGGGTAGAGAAGAAAGAAACATCAACCGTCGGTAAGGGAAACTAGGGCTGATATCTGAGTTGGGGTTGTCTAGCTTCCAACTGTTCCTGGATGTTTATATCCCTTTCAATCACTGTCCATGAACGTTCGAGATCAACCTGCGTAGTGGATATTTTAAGAATAGTATCAAAAAGATTTAAGGAAATATGTTTTTTATCTGATAGTCCGGGTTCGATATTAGGTTGTCTTGTTACAGGGACAGTCATAGAGGAACAGAAAGATAAGAAAAACTCGGGGGAATTTTAGGTGTTGTCTCAATTTTGGTCGTATAAAAGAGAGTTTACAGTTCTAGGAGTGAAAATAGGGTGCAAACCAAAGGTCCTTTCCCGTAACTGAGTTATATTTTAATAAAAA
>JZKD02S1604110.1:108324-133901 GCA_000966675.3 Picea glauca | reverse complement strand
TCTCCATATATACTTCTTCCTCTAGATCTCCATTAAGAAATGTTGACTTAACATCCATCTGATAAACTTTAAAGTTTTTATGACATGAATAGGCAAGAAACATTCTGATGGCTTCTAATCTTGCCACTGGTGAAAAGGTTTCATCAAAGTCCTGACCTTCAACTTGTGCATACCCTTTACAAATCAGTCTGGCTTTATTTCTAACAACTTGCCTTTTTTCATTCATTTTATTCTTGAACACCCATTTGGAACCTATTACATTCTTATGTTCAGGTCTAGGGACAAGCTCCCAAGTATTGTTCTTTTCAATATGATCGAGCTCTTCATTCATTGCTCTAATCCAATCATCATGCTAACTGGCTTCATAAAAAAATTTAGGTTCGATCATAGATAAAAAAGCAACATGAGACTTTTTTGAATCTTTAATTAATTTCCTTCTTGTCTGAACTCCTTTATTTATATCTCCAATTATCTGATTTTTAGGATGATTCTTTTTAACAATTCTGAGAGGCATTTTTTCTTCTTTCTATTGATTTATGTTAGCCTGATAATTTGTATCTTCATCTGATTCAGATTCTTCTCTTTCTGATCCTTGGACCTATTCATTTTCATCTTGAACTATATCTTTTGTTCTTGGTTCAGAACTGCTTATATTTCTGACTGGGATTTCTTCATCAACTTTATGTCTATACAATCCACCAGTTTATGCATTCTCTTATTGTAACATCTGTACCCTTTACTGTTTGTAGCATAACCCAAGAAGATACCTTCATCTTCCCTATCATCATATTTGCCAATATTTTCATCATTATTCTTGATATAACATTTACTCCCAAATATTTTAAAATGCTTGATTGAAGCAGGTCTTCCAAACCATAGTTCATATGGAGTCTTGTCACTGTGTGGCCTGAGATGAGCTTTGTTAAGAATATGAACAGCTATATGAATTTCTTCCACCCAGTATGTCTGTGGTATGTTCCTTTCATTCATCATTGATCTAGCCATTTGCTGAACTGATCTATTCTGCCTCTCAACAACTCCATTTTGTTGTGGAGTCCTTGGGATTGTGTACTCTCTTTTGATCCCATTTTTATCACATAACTCTTTGAAGTTCCCCGAACTAAACTTTCCTCCTCTATCAGATCTTACTGTCTTTAATATTTTTCCTGTTTGATTCTCAATCAGAGCCTTAAACACTTTGAATTTTTCAAATGCTTCAGATTTTTCCTTCAAAAAGGTAACTCATGTTTGTCTAGAATAATCATCAATTATCAACATAAAATAATTTTCTTTTCCTGTACCTTCTTTCCTTGATGGTCCACATAAATCCATATGTACTAACTGGAGAGGTTTATCTGTTGAAGGAAAGTTTTTTGATTTGAACTGAGTGCATGTAAGCTTTCCTATCTGACAGGGTTTACAAACAAAGTCGTATGGCTTTGATATCTTCGGAAGATCTTTTACTGCCCCATTGTTTCTGAGCTTGATTATATGATTGAAATTTAAATGTCCAAGTCTCTTATGCCACAACCAACTTTCATCATACTTTCTTAAGTGACATTCTTCTCTATCTTCTTTCAGCACATATAAATTATTATTTGTTCTTATGCCTTTAGCAACTAGCTGTCCTGAATTCACAGGTTTTATTCTACAGTCTTTAGAAGAAAAATGACCTCACATCCTCGATCACAAACTTGACTAGAACTGAGCAGATTATGTTTCAGACCTTCTACAAACAACACATCTTGAGCTTTCCATTTTCCATTACTCAAACTTATCATTCCATTACCTTTTGTTTTTCCTGGTGCATCATTTCCAAAAGTTACATTCCCTGATTTGCTATCACTTAGGGTTAGAAACTTACTTTTGTCTCCTGACATATGTTTGGAATATCCACTATCAATATACCTGGGATTCTTTTGTCTTTGGGCTGATAGCACTAGTCCACACTTGTCATTTGCTTTCTTCTTCCAAACCTTGACATTTTCAACAGTGGGAATCAAATCTGGCTTGTAATTCCTTAAGCTACAGTCTGCAACTTTATGTCCATAATTATGGCAGTTGTAACATTCTGGTTCACTGAATAACAGATCATAACGATTGTTATGCTCATACCTGTTGTTGTGTTTCACATGTGTCCTTCTCTCAGTCATCATATGATTTATAGTCTGTGATTGATTGTTGCTTGGCTGTCTCAATCTTTGTTGTGGCTGTTAATTATTCCTTGAGTATCTTGATTTCAAATATCTAGATCTTAATGAACAGTTTACAGCTTTGTGACCAAAGTTAGAATAGAAAAAACAATAACCATAGAAAAAACTTTTGTACCTGGAAAAAGACTGTATTTGATTTCTTCCATGCTGATAATTTCTTTGAAAAAATGTGTTTGTGTTATTTCTTTGATTTACAAATTCGGTTCTGGTACTTTTTCTTTCATCCCCTCGTGGTGGTTGATTTTCTTTCTTTGTTTCTAGAGAATGACTGTTGACAATGTTTGAGGAATTAACAAACTTGATAGGTTCTGTATTATTTGGATGATCACTACATGATCCTTCTTCATACCCCAATCCAGTTTTCAACTTTGGGTTTCTTTGCTGATTTAGGATGGAGGTTAATCCTTCTGAGGCTTTAATACTTGGAAGATTTTGGTGATACAATCCCTTAAACTTCTCCATTTCTTTTATGGTTTTTACTATCTCTTCTTCTAAGGCTTCACACCTCGCTTTCTTCTCTAACAATTGTTGTTTCAGTATGTATTCTATTTTCTTTGCCTCTTCTAATTCCACTTTTAGCAGAGCAAGGTCTTCATCAGGATGTTTACTGTCTTTTTCAAACTGTATCAGCAATGGTTTTTGCTTTCTGTTCTTAATTCTGAGTCTGTCAATCTCTTCCAGTGCACTGATCAGTTCTCCTTCCATATCAACCATAGATTCTTCATCATTATCATCACTGCCTGTTCTTTTATTATTATAATCCTCTTTGGCCATAAGCATGAAGTCATTTATCTTATCTTCACAGGAAGATTCACTATCGGTGTCTTCTGAGGAATTTTCATTATTTGCACACAAACTTTTCTTCTTATTATACTTCTTGAATTTGTACTTCTTTTCATCATCAAAGCTCTGGTCCTTTTTTTGATGGGGACACTTATATGAAAAATGACCTATCTTACCACAGTTAAAACATTTGAAGGGAAGCTTGCCTTGATATTTTCCTGATCCTTTCTTTAATCTTCTCACAAATTTTTCCTGAATATCATCTAAATCTGAATCAATGTTCTTGTCTGCTTTAAACGATCCTTCTCTTTTAATGGATTTATCTTTGCTAATTCCCATTTCATATGCAGTTAAAGTTCCTAGAAGTTGATCAATGGACAGGGTTTTAAGATCATTTAATTCTTCTATTGCTGAAACTTTTGGATTAACTTTATCAGGCAGAGATCTTAAAATCTTTTGGACTAAGAGTGATTCTTCAAAATTCTCACCAAGACCCTTCATGGAATTCACAAGTTCTTCAACTCTTAAAAAATACTTGTTAATTGTCTCATCTTCATTCATCTTTAGTTGTTCAAACTTCAACCTGAATGTTTGAAGTTTGGCATCTTTTACTTTCTCATTTCCTGCATAGCTGCTAATAAGTTTATCCCACATTTCTTTGGCAGTTTAAAAATGCATCACCTTTACAAACTCAGCTTCTGCAAGTCCATTCAAGATAGCATTCATTCCCTTAGCATTAAAGCTAAATTCTAACTTAGCATCCTTGGAAGCTAGAACAACCGGTTTTGTGTATCCAGTCTCTACCACATCCCAAACATCAGCACCTAAGGCCATTAGGTATGTCCTCATTCTAACCTTCCAAAAGGAAAAAATTGTTCCATCAAACAGAGGAGACTTACTGATTGAAGTTCCTTCATGACTTGTCATGTTTAAGCTTACAGGTCTACCTTTAAATAAAAGGAACCCACTTTGATACTAATTGTTGAAATTACTAAGACAACTGAGAGGGGGCGGGTGAATCAGTTGTTACTGTGCTTAAACAATTTTAGTCTATTAAACAATTCTTAAACTTTATTCAAGTGATCATAAATATCATATAGCATATGAAAAGCATAAATAATGAGCATCAGTCAACCATAAGATATACACAAAGACAGATTTTTCATGAGGAAACCCATAAAGGGAGAAAACCTCTTCTTCTTTGAAATGATAGGTAGTCTTTTAAGTTCTGTACATCATCTATAATTGAACACCAACTCAATGTGAGGCTACTGCCTCTGTTTTACAAGCTCCAACTTGTTGATAGCACCAACTCTTTGATTTCTCTAGCACCCACTAGAGGGAAGCACCAACTCCCTAAGTATTCCAGCACCAATTGGATGAAAGCACGTACTTCTAGTTACACAGGATACAACCTATATAATAGAGAACAAATGTTCTCCCTTGCACCATCCTGCCTCCCTAAAAATTATCTGGCTGCAACCAGATGGAAGCTACTACTCCCTTTGTTCAAGCACCCACTTGAACCTCTAAGGACAACAGTCCTCCCTAGCACCTCCCTACCACCCTAGTTACAAATAAATGATTAGATAACCAACACATAGATAAATCAATTCTTACCACTTCTTCATTGTTCTGCAATTCTTCTCTACTACACTACTCTTCTTCTCTGTACATATTTGGCTTGACTTGTTGTCTCTATCTATCTATTCTTTCTCTATCCTTCTCATCCCTTTTGATATGTGCGCATTCTTCTCTCTCCACCTTTTCTTTTTTGTTCAGCCTCTGTTCCTTCTATCTGAGCTTTTCTTCACTCTGTACATTTTGTAGTTTTTCAATTCTACAGTTCAACTCATTTTTCCAGTTCAAATAGCCAACAATCCACAATCTCTATGTTCTTCTTTTATCTACAACCACGACGTCTGTTAAACCTCAAATCATCTTCAACCAAAAACGTCTTGGCAACAAAAAAGTTAAAAGATCAAGAATCATAAATCAATTTTGCTAACAGATTTCTAACTTTTTAAATAACTGTGAGATGGAGCACTAGCCCTCCGATCATATTCAAGTTCACCTGCATCGTTGGATGACTTTATTAGTCTTGCATTCGTTTTGGCATTCTGCTCTTCGACATTTCGGGATTTGTGTGATCAAGTGTCTCGACACTCCATGTCGCGATCCCCGAAGAGGAGCTTGGTTGCTATAGCTCTTTTCCTCTATCTCTCATTGATGTGACCAATGGTTGTGACCAAGGTCTACATAAAGAAATGTTTTTCACATTTCGCATTTCAGAATTTTAGGACTGTGCATGTCCTGTGGTAGAGTTTCTTGATGCTCCATGTCCCGATATCCGAAGCTCTGAAATGGAGTCGGATCAACAGTCCACACTCTAGATGATTCGACGGTCTAGATCTCTTCGCGATTTTGCATATCGCGATTTCGGGGTTCATGACTTTAGGACTCCTATGGTAGAATTTCTTGACATCTCCATCTTCCGATTTCCAAAACTCTGAAGTGATTGAATAGCTCACATAACCCCCTGAGATGGACGATTGACGGGATTTCAGAGTTTTACCTTTTGGCATTTCGGCATTTTTCATTTCGTGATTTCGAGAGGTTAGGGAACCCCGTTCCTTTGAATTCCCAGTCAGTGAAATGACGCTCTTTCGCCACATGTCCTATGGACCCAATGATCTAGATCTTATCAAACTTTACGGGCCTTCGTCTTGCCTGATCAACGGTTCAAATCAATCCTTGATCTGACGGCTGAGGATATTTCGCGATTTCTCATATCGCGAGTTTGGGACTCCTGTTGTAATGATCCTTGACATTTCTATCTCCCGATATCTGAAATCTCGATAGCCAAAACTCTGAAATGGAGTTTGACCAACACTTTGATCTTGTCATTCGATCATTGTTGCGCTGCTGGTCTTCCTGAACTTATCTTTTGTTCCTGTTTTTCCATCGAAGCCATAAATGACAGGAATACTCTGATCTTGCCATCAATGACAAGAATAATCTACATGTTAAACATGCCAACCATCATACTCTTCCTTCTATCTGAAAACATGCCAATAAGTTGATGGTCTAATACCTCCCACTTTGGTCAACAATCCAATAGGTGGTATAGAAAAGACACGTAGGAACACTTCCATATGCTCCTTTTTTGAAAAGTTGGAAGCGAAATCAACTATGTTTCCTCCTAAATTGGCCAACCCATCTCCTTCTGTTGAGTCAACAAAGATTTCTTATAGAGAGCTAAAGTATGATATCGATACTACCCAAAACATCATTAGTATGAGATCAAAAACATTGTATGGGCTAAGAGCAAAAATGTCCAAGTACACACCAAAGTTTGTTCAATTGTTGGAAGGTAGCGATGGCTTCCCTCTTCATATCCATATACAAAGTAAATACCAAACTTGTTACAACCAAGCTTTGTATGACACTTGGTCATCCTCCATGCCTGTGCTCGATGTTGGAACCAAATTTTCTTTTTGTGGTAATAGTTATGTGATTACCAAGTCTAAAATAGATGTTGCAAATCTTGGGTTGTTTATCTTTTCACATGTATTTTTTCCTCCCAAACAATCAGTGGCACTTATTCAATTCTGTGGTCATCTTTATAGTCGATTTGATTACTTAAATATTATCAAATACAAACATATAATTTCCATGTATAGTATGAGAAAGAATGGTTATGCATCTGGAAAATTTAACAGGAAAAACTTGTTATATATCGGCAGTTGTCCACGAACTCATGGGAACATCGCAGGGTTCATAAATAGTTGTGGGGCCTCATTATTTAGTGCAAATTGTTCCTTTGAGGAACGCTCCAATGAAAAAGAGTTATTTATGAAAAGGAAGGCATCCAAATTTGTTGTTGTGCATACAATACGTAGTTTGTCTCCTAGTGATGAGTTGTTAATAAACTATAACTTTCATAGACCACCAACAACTCGTCAAAAATGACTTGCATTGGGTCTACCTTTAGATGTCCCCTTGGGGAGTAAGTAAAATATGATTGAGTGATTGTATTTTTGGATTTTCAATGGAACTAATGTAAATATAATGCTTAATTCAACATTAGTTTTATAAAATGGTTCGTTGCATGTTACAATATTTACATCAAATATGGGCACTAAGCTCCTTATACCTTCTACACATGGACTTTTGTTTATTTTATTTATTGAGTTTGCTTAATATTTTTCATACTTTTATATATTAATAATGAACCTTAGCCATTATAATCCTTTCACACTAGAGATTGTATTAGGGCCTAATATGGCCCACATGTGAAAAATAATTTATTTGCCCTTAAATTTGATGCTTTGTGGATTATTCATGATAAAAAGGACCCTATAATATCAAATAGGCTCACAAAGGGAATATGGAAAGCATCACTTAGTTAAGGATCTATTAGGATTAATTAATGTGGAGGACAGATGATAGTTGTAGATTAGTTATTTGATAAGACATGTATTAATAAAATGATTTTGATTACATGATTACAAAAAATATGAGAATGAATATTAGTAATTGTAGAATTTACATAGAACACTAATGTCATAGGATGCATGCAAATTATGTAAAATTAAAAAATTTTGGAGGAAAAGTATCATATGTCCATGTTATATAATGAATTTATGTCACATTTTGTTGTCTTAAAAAACATGGTGGTGGTTGGGACTACATAAACCGATTAATTAAATCCATCATTTTCAAATCATTTGTCATTGTGTTTCATTTTTACAATATTTTTAGATAGTTTACACAGACTCATCTTTGATGAAATTGCATGCATCTATAGATCTATTTCTATGGATTAAAAATATATATTTTTATATAAATATTATTATTTGATTACTTGCATGTATTTATAGATATATTTTTATTAATTCCAAATATATATGTGTGTGTGTGTGTGTGTGTGTGTGTTATTGTTTCCTATTATTTTAATATTTTTTGTGTAACATGTATCATAATTTAAAAATCCATGTCTTTGTTTTTGCAACAACATTTTAACACTTTTTTAAAAATTGACATTTTCGCCAAAAAAACATAAAAAAAAACATATTGATTCTATTAACACCTTTGTTAATTTTTTTATTATTAATATAAAGTGAGGTGCATTTTATAGTCTAACATGACACTTCGCATAAGTCATCCAACTATAATAATTGTAAAAAAAACACATCCCAATATGGAAGATATTTGTGTCATCACTACTCATAAATATAACAATTATAAATGTAATTATGAACAATTATTATAATGTTATCAATTAAATAAATGAGGAAATAACATTTCATAAAAGTATTTTTTCTTTGTAAACATGTTTAATCAACATATTGTATCTTGTTGGATATTAAACAATTCACCTTGAAGATGAATTTAACATTATATAGCATTAATAGTTTAAGTTTTCGCAATTACAATCCAAAGTAAATGATTTCATAAAACTAAAGTTAAACATTATATGACAACTCTAATTTCTAATGAGTGATCCATTTTAATTTAATTTAAAAATAGAGAAATCATTAACGTACTTATTATACATTTTATAAATCAAACAACAATAACAACACCATGATTTGAAAAAACACAATATGCATGTGTGCTATATTGTTAATAGCACACCAGTGCGATTGAAATCACACCAGAGAAGTTATTACGTAAAAATGCATCGAGAAACAATTTAATTGACAAAGTACGTGTGCAAAATTGCACAATTAAAGTTTTTTGGAGGTTTTTCTTTGCGAAGGAAAACACATAAGTCACTCTTCAGTTCCACTCATAATTTAGAGCATAGACTGGATCCTCTGCCACTTCCTCAGTTCTCTACCTTGCATCTCCTCCTCTGCAGGCTCCTTAACTATCTCCATGATACTATCCTCATCATCCATGTAGCCATAATATGAACTGTCGTCAATTCTCTTGTAAATTGGATACCTACACCTCATCTTCTTTGCATCAAGGGGGATTATCAAATAGCTCTTTGGGGATGGGGAGGAATTAATTCGTAGCCCCAAAGTATCTGTAATTGGGGCCCTTTACTATGGCATGAGGCACATCAACTTCGTTCACTTCCAAGTCCATCATCTTGGCCCCTACTTTGGCATAATTAGGACTACCAAACTCTATGATATCAAAGCTTCCCAGTGCCCCTTTTCCCTGTTCAGTAATAAATGACCCTCGTGGATGTCTCAATTATTACATTATGTCAGCCTCAATATTGACCTAAGCTCCATATTATATATTTAATAGAAATTAAGAAACACATTTGGAAAAAAACTCGATGATCCATAATCTTTGTCATCATTTCTTATCGCTAAATATTAAGGATTTCCATGGTCTCGACCTGCTCCTCCATGAGATAGTCACACGTGTACTTACTAATAAGTTCATCTTGTTTCTTCTTCTCCACAACCATGCATTTGATCGATCTCTCATCTAGAAGGAGCACATGGGAAATCGACTCTCACTCTCTTTGTTGTTGGCTTCCCTTGTCCTACTCTCCCATTTTTTCGACCACATCCTCATTTTCCATGAATAAGATTGACTTAATGGCAATGACCTTCTCATTCTTGATCATCAACCTAACCTCCCTCTAGATAGACTCGATCCTCTGCCACTCACTCAACACTCTAGCCTACATCTCCTCTTTCGTGGGCCGCTCAACTTTCTCTAAGATATCATTCTCGTCATTTCTATCACCATAATAAATGGTGTCATTTCACTTGTAGATCACATACCTAGACCCCCTCTTCTTTGCTTTGAGGGATTATCTAATAACTCTTTGATGTCGGGGAGGAATTTCTCAATCGCACTTAAATAATTGATTGCTAGAATATGGCATGTTACAATATTCAAACAACCAATTGTACAAGTGTTGATGGGAAATTCCTCCCCGATGTCAAAGAGCTATTCGATAAGCCCCTTGAGGTGAAGAAGAGGAGGTCTATGTATGTGATCTATAAGAAAATTGGTGCCAACTATTATGGTGACAACAATGATGAGAACGATATTTTGGAGAAAGTCGAGCGGCCTGTAGAGGAGGAGATGCATGCCAGAGCATTGAGGGAGTGGCAGAGAATCGAGTCTATCTAGAGCCAAGCCAAGTTGACGATAAAGAGTAGGGGAATCGTTTCCATTAAGTTGGTCCTATTCAAGGAATATGATAACGTGGAAGAATAAATAGGAGAGAAGGACAAGGGAAACCAACAACAGAGAGGGTGAGAGTTTGTTTCCCATGTTTCCCTTCTGGATGAGAAAGAGATCGAGTGCATGGTTGTGGATAATAAGAAACATGATGAACTTCTTAGTAAGTACATAGGTGAGGATATCATGGAGGAGAAGTTTGAGGCCAAGGAAATTATTAATATTTAGTGATATGGCATCATGTTAACAAAGCTTATGGATCATCGGTTGTTTTCCAAATGTTCTTCTTAACTTATATTAATATACAATATGGATCTTAGGACATTCTTGAGGCTGAAACAATGTTATAATTAAAACATCCACCAATTTCCTTTCTTTTTGAACAAGACAAAGGGGAACTAGGAACCTCTGATCATAGATCTTGGAAATCCTAATTATGCCAAAGTAGGGGCTAAGATGACAGACTTGAAAGGGAATGAAGTTGATGTGCTTGATGCCACATGCAAGGGCCCTAGTTACATATATTTTAGGGATATGAAATTTCTCCCCATCGTCAAAGATTTATTTGATAATCCCCCTCGAGGTGAATATGAGTAGGTGTAGGTATGCATTATACAAGTGAATTGGCACCAGTTCATATTATGGTTATAGGAATGAAGAGGATGGTATCTTGAAAAATGTTGAGTGACCTACGAAGGAGGAGATATGAGGCAAAGCACTAAGGAAGTAGTAGAGGATCAAGTTCATGCACTAAATTATGAGAGACATTTATCTAGGAGGATATAAGGAATTCTCACAGAGGTCTAGGAGGATCTGAAACACTCACAGAGGTCCCAGGGGATCCAGAAAAGCTCAAGATTTGATCGTCTCAAAATTTTGTGAAAAAATCATCATTGCATAGATCTTGTTTTCAGTGTTCCAATGATGCAAACGGTGTGTTAAATGAAGCTAGTATGAAAACATTATGAACAATCAAAGTTTGGTCAAAATAAGCACAACAGGGGTGCCACGTGGCAACACTAGAGGGTGACACGTGGCATGATGACGTCAAAAATGGCACATGTTTGTACAACAAATGACATGGCATAGCAGGTGGCATGACATTTACAGTCAACAGATGAGTTGGAATGCATCCAAGTGGTTCATTCATGTGTTGACATGTGGCATATGAGGACCAATGAGAAGTTGCCATGTGGCAGCTTCCCATCGGCCGATGTTGGTGTAGGTTGTGATGTGGAATATGAGGACCAATGATAATTTTCATGGAAACTTCCCATTAGTTGGTGTTGGTTTAGGTTGTGTAATTTTTTTATGGAGCTCCAAGGAATCAACCCCTTGACCTCCCAAAGCTCCAAGTCTTCACATAACCCACATTGCCAACACACCATACAATGCTTCTTAACCTTCATATGACCATTTATATATTTAAATTAATATTATGGTTCATATGGGGAGGAAAGGGGTCGAGGCCTAGCCCCAACCCATGGACATTATGTAAACCACATGACCTCACTCCAGATATGTGGGGGCTTAACTAAAATATGTGGCGGCAGTTTTGTTTTATATATTATATATAATATATTGTATATTGTATATCTAATATATAATATATTATAATATATTAAATTTCAAAATCAACCAACAGATGTATTAAAACCATATGCCAAATTCAATAACGAATATGCTATGAAGGGAATAGAACCCATGACCCTACTAAATTTAGTAATGGTTTTAACCACTAAACCAAATAACCCACATTTAGTGGCATTTCCACCAATTTTAGCATTTAGTTGCCACTATGTTTGGTTAGTTACAATTATGTAACAAACTATAATTAAATGCTTGCCACTAATTTCGATATTTTGTTAAGAGCGGTGGCCTATTTATTGGCACGCACCCCAATGCAATGTACACACAATTTTAATTCATATTTTAGTCTTGTAAAGCATGCCAAGACTACGAAGGGTACGAGGCTACACCGTAAAGCATGTCAGGGGCCACCTTGATGGAATTTTGAGTATTTTATATCAAAATTGCATGATTTTTCACCAGGAACTCAACGGTGCACTTTGTTTCTTCATTTGAGCAACGGATTTTTGAGGCATCTTGTAAATTGTGTTTTGTAATCTCATTTTGTAATGTAATTTTGGAATTTTGAGATGATGAAGAACAATTATGCTATTTAAAGTGACTTTGAAGATGCAGTGATGTATGTCAATTACATATGTGTTTGAGCTCTTTTATTTTGTGTTGTATTATCTCATTTACAGTTCAAATTATTCATCAATTTATGTGTTTATGGATAAGTAATACATTCACATGATATTTTTCCAATAGTTAAGCGATCTTCATTTATATTCTTGAATCTGGTCAGATGTTTAGTATCTGTATATGAACTAATTGGAATCTAAGGATTCTTTGGGATGAATTAATATCAGAGTTTGTTGATATTTAAGGATCATGTGGTATCATAACTCATGTGGTATTTTCAGATCAAATTTGTATCAGAGTTGGTTTTGACGTTTATCTGCAAGTGAATGCTTACAAGATCCAAATCTAAGTGAGGTTTGACCAATCGTTTGCAAGTGAATGCTTACAAGAGCCAAAATCAATCTTGGTAAATGAAAACTTACAAGTTATAAGTCCAAAATTGGAAAAATATTTCAATGACATAAGATGGCTTCGAAAAGAGAAGAGGAATATCATCCCATGACCCATGAAGAGATCAAAGCTAATCTTCGATCATTAAAAGAAGCAATAGATGAGTTAGAATGGAGAATTAAAAATATTGCAAGTGGAGAATCTTCGGTAAAATGAGAAGGAAGAGGTGAAGGCAGTGGACCTTCTGAGCCCCCTTCCCCTTCCTCCTCTTCATCATTAGTTTGTTTTGAAGCAAGTAAACATTTTTCTCATCGAAAGAAGTTCTCTAAGAAGACTGACCATAATTTTTCTTTATTAAAATTTGATGTTAATCTAATTTCAGAGAAAGTTGTTCAGAAGTTGGGATTGGAAACTAGGCCTCATCCAAGACTGTATCCTTTGGGATGGATTTGTGATAATTCTCAAGTACATGTAAATAAGCAATGCAAGATATTAGTCACGATCACATCTGGTTTCATTAATGAGGTAGAGTTAGACATTGTTCCACTTGAAATTTGTGGGATGGTTTTGGGAAGTCCATACTTGTATGATAGGAAGGCCATTTTCTACAGGGAACAAAACACATGTCATCTCTTCAAGGATGGAAATGAGTTCATTATGAGAGCTCATCGAGTGAAGACGAATTTGACAGTTGTCACTACAGTGAATATGCTAGCTAATGCTAATATATAGCCTATGTTTGAAGGAAGAATAGGTTCTTTGGTTTATGGTGTTCCCGTAAAGAAGGACAAATATGTTGATGGTCCATTCTCTTTCACGTATGTATATTTAGTTTTGTTGTTTAGTTTATTACTAATCAATGGATTATGGTTGGCTATCACAACAATGTATGGTGGAGTTTTTGAATTTAAGGGGATGGTTAACTTGGCCAGTAGTGTTGTTTCAGTCTTCATTATGGTTTTGATGAGTTAGGTGCATGTTATCTAAGCAAGAAATTTGAATGACACTAGACAAGTGAGGCGAAAGAATTATCACTTGATTTCTGAATGATCCATACTTTTGGACGCCTCTTCATAAATAAGAGGTGCATGAAGATGCATGTTATAAGCATATTCAAAATATTATGTCATGTTTGTGAATATGTATACCTTGAACAAGAAGAAATCAAGGCATGTACAAATGATCACACTATAGGCAGAATTGTTCTTCAAGGAAGGAGCGACAATGAACAAAGTATTCATTCGGGGAATTCTATAGATACATCAAGCATAATAGAGAGTTCAAATGGGAAAGGCATACATAAACATTCGACTTGGTTTCAAATTGGCCGAGATATACTATATTCAACAAAAGGAGATGGGAGTGGATGTTGAAATACAAGATACAAGTATGGAAGAGATTCAGTGAACATGACTTTTGTATTTTGGAAATTTATGAGCTAGAACCAGATCTATATATCATATTAGCTATAAATCTAGAGGCTAGAGTCGGATCCATATTCCAGAGAACTAGACATAATTACATTGATCTAGTACTTGAGATAGAAGACCCAAGATGAAGGCTTGCTTCCAAAATAATCAACAAGATGGAAGAATGAACTATCATCACTAATTTGTTGAGTATTAATACTTTTGAAGGTTCAAAATTTATTTAGTGGGGAGGTGTGATCCAGGAGGATCTAACAAACACTCATAGAGGTCCAAGAGGATCTGGAATTCTCATAGAGGTCCCAGGGGATCCAGAAAAGCTCAAAATTTGACCATCTCAAAAGTTTGTGAAAACAACACCATTGCATACAAGGCGTTTTCATCTTTCCAACGATGCAAACGACGCATCAAACGGAGCTCATATGCAAAATTTATGAGCAATCAATGTTTGTCAAAACAGAGAAAACAAGGTTGTCACGTGGTAGTACCAGAGTGTGACACATGGCATGATGATGTCAGCAATGAAACATGTATGTATAGTATATGACACGGAACACTAGGTGACATGGCATGTACAATCAATAGATGAGTTGGTAGGCGGCCAAGTGGTTCATTCACGTGTTGACACGTGGCATATGAGAACCAATGAGAAGCTACCACATGGAAATGTCCCATTGGCCCTTGTTAGTTTAGATTGTGTAAAAATTTTATGGAGCTCCAGGGAATCGACCCCTTGACCTCCCAAAGCTCCAAGTCTTCACATAGCCCACGCTGCCAATACACCATACAATGCTTCATAACCTTCATATGGAAATTTATATATTTAAAATAATATTATGGTTCATATGGGGAGGAAAGGGGTTGAATCCTAGCCCCAACCCATGGAAATTATGTAAACCACGTGACCTCACTCTAGATATGTGGGGGCATAACTCAAATATTTGGTGGGAGTTTTGTTTTATATATTATATATTATATATATAATATATAATATATTATGATATATTAAATTTCAAAACAAACCAACAGATGTATTAAAACCATATGCCAAATTCAACAACGAATATGCTATGAAGAGAATAAAACCCATGACCCTGCTAAATTTAGTAGTGGTTTTAACCACTAAACCAGCTAGTCCACATTTAGTGGGATTCCCGCCAATTTTAGCATTTAGTTGCCACTATGTTTGGTTAGTTACAACTATGTAACAAATTGTAATTAAATGCTTGCCACTAATTTCAGGATTTTGTTAAGAGGGGTGATGCAGGAGCATCGCCAACTCATCAAGCGAGCCAGCACATCAAGCGGAGATCAGCTGGATAAACAAACCCAAATTTTTGAAACACTTTGGGATTGTTGCGCAAGTCTTTGATTATCCATTTATGAAGGAGCACCTTTTGTATAGCCTTGTGTATATTGTATCAGACCTCGAGCCATACGCTCTTGTCTGAAGTAGATAGGAGGCATTTAATCTAGTTAATGCTGGTAGATAGGATTTAAGTCTAGATTTGATAGTTTAGAGATTCGAGAGGGAAAACAGATATAGACACCCTCATTGTACCATTGTAACATAATGGAAGCATTCAGGAAAAGAGAAGTGCAAGCAGAGAATAGTGTATGAAAAACACCCATGTACAGGCATTTGAATTAATAGAAGAAGTTTTGATTCGAACTCATGGCTGGTGTTGTTTCTCTGTGTATGTTGTTTATGTGCTCATGAATGTTTTCTTCTTGATATGCATTTGCTTTGTATATGTTGTGCATGTGATTTCATGTCTCAATCTGAAGTCTGAAGGGAAGATGGAATGAGTTTCAATTGTTTCTCTATCTGAGCCAGGAGATTCCTGCAAGGGGTGCAGTTGAATTCATTCGCAAGGAGTGCGTTGATGAAGGCTCAGTAGTTTAACTTTTGTTCTCACTCACCCGGAAGTGGAAGTAGGTTGTTGAAGTCGTGCAAGGAGTGCGCAGGCTGAAGAAGAAGTCTCAGTTCTGAATCTGAGCAAAGGGAGATTGAAGACTTCTGCTGCAGGAAGTGCGCAGAGTCGGAAGGATTCAACACTTGGGGAGTTGTTGAATGTTGAGCGCAAGGAGTGCGTGCAAGTTCCTCTAAAGGAATTAGAGTGGAAAATCTTAAGAGGTATAGTACCTTTGTGGTATTGTCAAAGGAGAGCACCGGGTTCTTGTGCCATGGAATGTTTCAGGCAAGAGTTGCAAGTGCGTGCACAGAGATCTCTTTTTCCTAAGAGATTGTGGAAGCTGGAGAAATCTCAGGAGGAACAAGGCCTTCGAAATCATCGAAGACTGCACAGAAGATTTTCGTGCTAAGGAGTCCTCAAGAAGGAAGGAAATAAATTGACAGTCAGGATTTGCTGAGGAAAGTCACGAAATCTCGTCAATCGTCAGATCTCGAGAAGTTGTGTCAGGGTTAAGCCCAGGGGTACAAAGGAGAAGTCCCGACCAAAGTTATCGGGATACCAGAGTCATCGGGTTTTCAAAGGGCAAGGATTGAAGGCCTTGAAAGTCTCGAAACCTCGAGAAAGGATCCCAGCAGTTGATCTTGGTGAAATACGTGTCAAGGAGCCAGGGAGTCATCGAGGTTCGGCTCATCGAAGAATCGGGGTTTCCGGAGTCATCAACCTCTTACAGAATGAAATCGCGATCCACGATTTCCTGATAGGATCAGAGCCGTTGATCTCAGCAGGGACATGTGGTGGGAGATCCCAGAGAGTCGGGGTTCGACATTTCAGGGTTTCTGCATACAAAGAAATCGTTGCATCTGAAGTCACAATTTTGCGATACCCGATAAAGGCGACGAGGAAGCAGTGATGTGGAGGAGAGAGTCCACACGTGCATCGGGGATCGGAATATTGGGATTCTCGGTGACGAGAAACTCACGACAGGAGAAGTCACGAAATCTCGAAACGCGACGGTCCCACAGTCACAACACTTCAGTGGAGAACAGGTGTCATTTGCATCGGAGATCAGGACTTGGACGGGTCTGCAGACAAAGGTTACGGGAATCGCGATATCCCGAAACGCGATTTCCCGATCACTACTGGAGTGTGGGCCATAGGTGCCAGGGCATAGAATAGTTGTCGGAAGTTTAACCCTCGCAGGGAACCAACGCCAAGTGGCATCGGCATATCATGAACTCGGAGGTTCGTGAGTTGGAGCTATAAGGAATTGTATTAAAAGAGGCGAGAACACGAGGTCGCGAATAGTGAAGTCGCGATAGAGCCAAAGTCCCGATAAATTGGGATAAGGTCAACGTTGACTGACAGATCATCGGGAGTCGAGGATTTGCGAGGCAAATTGTCTATGACAACGCAAGTGGAAATTTCCCGATGGGAGAATTCCCGACAAGAGAAAGGAATACGTGGGTATATATTCATCGGGGTTCAGAGATTTGTAAGTGCCGATCCCGTGAATTCAAGGCTCGCGATCAAGCGAAGCCCGATTTCCCGATTTAGAGTAGGGAGACTATAAGAGGCATTATGTGGGTATTGAGAACTTCCGGTAAGGGAGTTGAAGAGCAATTTAGCTCTTCGGGCCGAAGAAGAAGGAGGTCCTATGGGAGCGGACGTGCCATGGGTGGTGCGTTTGCGTCAGAGTGGTATCAGAGCGGGAATATCTTTTTCTTTATGAAGCAGAAGAGAAGGAGTAAATTTAACCATGCCGCGGAGGAGAGAAAGACAATCACTCGATCCAGAGGATAGGGGAAACCAGAGAGGAAGAGGGAGACAAGCACAGAATACAAAAATGGAGAGGCAGATACGTGATCTTCGAGCGAGATTAGAAGATATGGAAGCAGCGCAGAGACACACAGCCAGTGTTGGAGATCTAAGCGACTCCGAAGGCGAAGTTGAAGCCGAACAACAAGGAGAAGTTGCAGCTGAAGATGCAGCCAATGAGTGATTAATTAAATCTATCGCCCGGATGAGTTCAAAAACAAAGATGGACATTCCAGCTTATGAAGGGAATCTGGATGCAGAAGATCTTCTAGATTGGATTAGAGCTCTTGACACCTACTTCGATTATGAGGACATCGAAGAGGATAAGAAGGTCAGGCATGTTGTCACAAAATTGAAGGGACAGGCAGCATTATGGTGGGACGAACTTCAAGTAGATAGACGTTCCAAAGGCAAGCAAAAGATTAAAAGCTGGGATCGAATGATTGTGAAGATGAAGGCAAAGTTCATCCCAAGGGATTATCAAATCACACTGTTCAGGAGAATGCAGAACCTGAGATAGAAGATGATGACAGTAAAGGAGTATACTGAGGAATTCTACAAGCTAAATATCAGAGCAGGTCATCGGGAGAGCGATGATGAAAAAGTTGCCAGGTATATGAATGGCTTGAGATACGATATCCAGGATGAGATGAGTATGACAACCATCAGAACGGTGGAGGATGCGTATCAGATGGCGTTGAAAGCTGAAGAGAAGTTGAGCCATAAGGCAGCACAACAAGGCCGAGGTAGGAGCTAGCCAAAAGGTAAGTCAGTTGCCCAAGATAGGTTCCAAAAATCCAAGGACGATTGGAAGAAGCCTCAGACCAGAACAGAAAGAGGTGGAAGTTCACAGCGAGGCCAGCACGCTGAACAGTGAAGGCAGCAGACAAAACAGAGTGGAGGATACGCTGATAATGACACCTTTCCTCGTACCAGAGGTAGAGGAAGAGGCAGAGGTGGATTCATCACATGCTTCATATGTGGAAAGAATGGACACAAGGTAGTTGACTGTCCAGATAGGAAGAAGGATGGAGGGGAAGCTCACATCGCCGAGGCACAGAGGCGAGATGCTGAGGCAGAAGACGCAGAAGACGGAAGGTCGTTGATGATGCGTAAGGTTCTCTTAACACCCGAGAAGGAGGTGGAGGACACAGTTCAAAGAAACAGACTTTTTAGAACCACATGCAAGACCAAAGATAGGAAATGCAAGGTCATCGTGGACAGTGGAAGCACAGATAATCTCGTTTCAACCGAGATGGTGGAGAAACTAGAACTGGAGACAATTGATCACCCGAGTCCATATAAAGTTTCATGGCTACAGAAGGGACATCAGGTAAGTGTCACCAAATAGTGCTTAGTTGACATCAAGATAGGAGGATATAATGATAAAATACTTTGTGATGTTATTCCTATGGATGTATGTCATTTATTGCTAGGCAGACCATGGCAATATGACAGGAACGCAATTCATGATGGGAAGATGAATACGTATACTTTGGAGAAGAATGGGAGAACACATATGTTACTTCCGATAAAAGATAAGAGGTGAAACCGGAAGTGAACAACAGGGTACTTCTCATGAGTGGCAAGGAACTTATGGCAGAAGTAAAGAAGAAGGAAGATCCACAATTCTTTGTGGTCAGGAAACCAAGGATCATTCTGACCAGCACAAGAGTGGATGATTTGTCGGAAGAAATTCAAGAACTGCTAGAAGAGTTCGCTGACATAGTGGTAGACGAATTACCTCATTCGTTGATGCCGATGAGGAGTGTGAGTCATCATATAGACCTCATACCAGGAGCTAGTTTTCCAAACAAAGCCGCGTACAGGTTGACGCTGCAGGAGAACGAAGAAGTCAAAAGGCAGGTACAGGAAATGTTAGATAAAGGGCTGATCAGGGAAAGTTTAAGTCCGTATGCCGTTCCAACGGTATTGAGTCCAAAGAAAGATGGAGGTTGGAGAATGTGCACTGATTCCAGATCCATTAACAAGATAACCATCAGGTATAGGTTTCCATTGCCATGGATGGATGATTGATGGACTGCTTAAGTGGAGCCAAATTTTTTTCAAAGGTTGATTTGAAAAGCGGATACCACCAGATTCGCATGAGGGAAGGCGATGAGTGGAAGACATCCTTTAAGACCAACGGAGGACTGTATGAGTGGCTATTCATGCCATTTGGCTTGACGAATGCACCAAGGACCTTCATGAGATTAATGAATGAAGTGTTGAAGAAATTCATTGGTAAGTTTGTCATTGTTTATCTGGATGACATATTAATTTTCAGCAAAACGAAAGAAGAACATCTGAAGCATTTAGCTGCAGTAATGAGGAAGCTACAGCAAGAGAAGCTATTGATCAACATGAGGAAATCTTCATTTATGAAGACAGAACTCATTTACTTGGGGTTTGTCATATCGGAAAATGAATTGAAGATGGATCCAAGTAAAGTGGAGGTAATTAAGAATTGGCCATCACTGAGAAATATTTTCGAGGTGAGAAGTTTTCATGGACTGGCTAGTTTCTACCGAAAATTTATCAGGAATTTCAGTGGAATTAGCACAGCAATGATGGATACTGTCAAGAAAAGACATAAATCTTTTCATTGGACTGAAGAGGCAGAGAAGAGCTTCAATCTATTGAAGCGGAAGATCACAGAACAGTTGGTTTTGGTGTTGCCGAATTTTACAAAAGTGTTCCAAGTAAAAAGTGATGCAAGTGGCTTTGCCATAGGAGCAGTCTTGAGCCAGGAGGATAGACCAATTACATATTTCAGCGAGAAGTTGGATGACGCAAAAGTGAAGTACTCCACATATGACAAAGGATTTTATGCTATCATACAGGCATTGAAGAAGTGGAGGCATTATTTGATCCCGAAAGAATTTGTTTTGTATAGTGATAATCATGCATTGCAGTTTGTGACTCAACAGGAGAAGTTGAATTAGAAACATGCTAAATGGGTAGAGTATATGCAGAATTTTACATTTGTAATTAAACACATTTCAGGTACTGCTAACAAAGTGGTTGATGCTTTGAGCAGGAAGTGTTTGTTGCTGCAGGAGTTTCGAGTCAAGACATTGGGTTTTGAAAATCTTAGGGACATGTATGCAGGTGATGCAGATTTTGTAGAGGCATATGAAGCAACTAAGAATCCAGTTCTCAGAGACAGAAGCCCATGGATAGACTATGTGATCCAGGAGGGATTTTTGTTCAGAGGATATCAACTGTGCATTCCAAATTTATCTATGAGGGAGAATCTGCTAAAAGAGAAACACAGTGGGGGATTAGCAGGGCATTTTGGCCACGACAAGACATTTGCAAAGCTGAGCGAAGCATACTTTTGGCCAGGAATGCGGTCGAAGGTCAAGAATTTTGTCGACAGATGTAGAATTTTCCATCATTCAAAGGGCAGGAAGCAGAATGCGGGATTCTATCAACCATTACCCATACCCGAGAGGCCGTCGGATGAAATCAGCATGGATTTCATATTGGGATTGCCTAGGATGCAAAGAGGACATGATTCGATCTTTGTAGTGGTTGAAAGGTTTTCCAAAATGGCACATTTTATCCCATGCCAGAAGACCAGCGATGCGACTCATATCGCAAATTTGTTTTTCAAGGAGATCGTTAGACTTCATGGTTTACCCAGAAGCATAGTATCGGACAGGGATACGAAATTCATTGGACATTTCTGGAGGACACTGTGGAAGAAGATGGGGACTAATTTGATGTTTAGTTCTGCCTATCATCCACAGACGGATGGGCAAACAGAGGTGGTAAATCGAAGTCTAGGAGATTTATTAAGAAGCTTGGTGACAGAGAACCATAGCAGCTGGGACAATGTGTTGCCACAGGCAGAGTTCGCATACAATGACTCAGTGAACCGGAGCACAGGAAAAATTCCATTTTAAATTGTATATGGCAGGCAGCCAAGAGGAGTATTTGAACTGAGGGACTCAGAGCAGATAATGACTAAGAGCGCAAACGCTAAAGAATTCACAGAGGCAATGAAATAACTTCACTGCAGGGTGAAGGAGCGATTGCTAGAATCAAACCAGGAATATAAGCGCAGAGCGGATCAGCATCGAAGACAACTTCAGTTCAAATTTGGTGATCTAGTTCTGGCACATCTGAGGAAAGAAAGGTTCCCGAGAGGAACATACAACAAGCTGAAAATGAAGAAAATTGGGCCATGCAGAGCCCTAAAGAAATTGGGAGAAAATGCTTATGAGATTGAATTGTCGGATGAGATCGGAATATCTCTAACATTCAATGTCTCAGACTTATATCCCTATAAGGCTGAGGAAGCAGGAGTTGGAAATGATGAACAACCAGAAATCCAGTGGCAGAAGCAAATGCCAATTGCAGAGAAGCCACAGATGGAGCGTATACTTGACAAGAGAGTGAGCAAAAAGACCAGGCGGAAGCAATACTTCGAGTATCTGGTCAAATGGAAGAACCATCCAGTGGAAGATGACAGCTGGGAAAGCGAAGCAGAGATTCAAAAGCATGGACAGACCATGCAGGAGCTCATGGACAGGAGCCCATGAAATTTTTCAAGCCGAGGAGTATGATGCAGGAGCATCGCCAACTCATCAAGCGAGCCAGCACATCAAGCGGAGATCAACTGGATAAACAAACCCAAATTTTTGAAACACTTTGGGATTGTTGCGCAAGTCTTTAATTATCCATTTATGAAGGAGCACCTTTTGTATAGCCTTTTGTATATTGTATCAGACCTCGAGCCATACGCTCTTGTCTGAAGTAGATAGGAGGCATTTAATCTAGTTAATGCTGGTAGATAGGATTTAAGTCTAGATTTGACAGTTTAGAGATTCGAGAGGGAAAACGGATATAGACACCCTCATTGTACCATTGTAACATAATGGAAGCATTCAGGAAAAGAGAAGAGAAAGAAGAGAATAGTGTATGAAAAACACCCATGTACAGGCATTTGAATTAATAGAAGAAGTTCTGATTCAAACTCATGGCTGGTGTTGTTTCTCTGTGTATGTTGTTTATGTGCTCATGAATGTTTGCTTCTTGATATGCATTTGATTTGTATATGTTGTGCATGTGATTTCATGTCTCAATCTAAAGTCTGAAGGGGAGATGGAATGAGTTTCAATTGTTTCTCTATCTGAGCTAGGAGATTCCTGCAAGGGGTGCAGTTGAATTCATCCGCAAGGAGTGCGTTGATGAAGGCTCAGTAGTTTAACTTTTGTTCTCATTCACCCGGAAGTGGAAGTAGGTTGTTGAAGCCATGAAAGGAGTGCGCAGGCTGAAGAAGAAGTCTCAGTTCCAAATCTGAGCAAAGGGAGATTGAAGACTACTGCTGCAGGAAGTGCGCAGAGTCGGAAGGATTCAACACTTGGGGAGTTGTTGAATGTTGAGCGCAAGGAGTGCGCGCAAGTTCCTCTGAAGGAATCAGAGTGGAAAATCTCAGGAGGTATAGTACCTACATGGTATTGTCAAAGGAGAGCACCAGGTTCTTGCGCCGTGGAAAGTTTCAGGCAAGAGTTGCAAGTGCGTGCACAGAGATCTCTTTTTCCTAAGAGATTGTGGAAGCTGGAGAAAGCTCAGGAGGAACAAGGCCTTCGAAATCATCGAAGACTGCACAGAAGATTTCTGTGCTAAGGAGTCCTCAAGAAGGAAGGAAATAATTTGACGATCAGGATTCACTGAGGAAAGTTGCGAAATCCCGTCAATCGTCAGATCTCGAGAAGTTGTGCCAGGGTTAAGCCCAGGGGTACAGAGGAGAAGTCCCGACCAAAGTTATCGGGATACCAGAGTCATCGGGTTTTCAAAGGGAAAGAATTGAAGGCCTTAAAAGTCTTGAAACCCCAAGAAAGGATCCCAGCCATTGATCTTGGCGAAATACGTGTCAAGGAGCCAGGGAGTCATCGGGGTTCGGCTCATCGGAGAATCGGGGTTTTCGGAGTCGTGAACCTCTTACAGAATGAAATCGCGATCCACAGTTTCCCGATAGGATCAGAGCCGTTGATCTCAGAAAGGACACGTGGTGGGAGATCCCGGAGAGTCGGGGTTCGGCATTTCAGGGTTTCCGCATACAAATAAATCGTCGCATCTGAAGTCACGATTTTTCGATACCCGATAAAGGCGACGAGGAAGCAGTGACGTGGAGGAGAGAGTCCACACGTTCATCGGGGATCGGAATATCGGGATTCTCGGTGACAAGAAACTCACGACAGGAGAAGTCGCAAAATCACAAAACGCGACGGTCCCACAGTAAGGAGAAGTCGGAGATCAGGACTTGGACGGGTCTGCGAACAAAGGTTACGGGAATCACAATATCCCGAAACATGATTTCCCGATCACTACTAGAGTGTGGGCCATAGGTGCCAGGGCATAGAACAGTTGTCGAAAGGTTAACCCTCGTAGGGAACCAACGCCAAGTGGCATCAGCATATCGTGAACTCGAAGGTTCGTGAGTTGGAGATGTAAGGAATTGTATTAAAAGAGGTGAGAACACGAGGTCGTGAATAGTGAAGTCGCGATAGAGCCAAAGTCCCTATAAATTGGGACAAGGTCAGCATTGACTGACAGATCATCAGGAGTCGGGGATTTGCGAGGCAAATTGTCTACGACAACGCAAGTGGTGATTTCCCGACGGGAGAATTCCCGACAAGAGAAAGGAATACATGGGTATATATTCATCGGGGTTCGGAGATTTGTAAGTGTCGATCCCGTGAATTCAAGGCTCGCGATCAAGCGAAGCCCGATTTCCCGATTTAGAGTAGGGAGACCGTAAGAGGAATTTTGTGGGTATTGAGAACTTCTGGTAAGGGAGTTGAAGAGAAATTTAGCTCTTCGGGCCAAAGAAGAAGGAGGTCCTATGGGAGCGGACGTGCCCGGGTGGTGCGTTTGCATCAAGGGGTGGCTTATTTAATGTCACACACCCCAATGCATTGTACACAATTTTAATTTATATTTTTGTCTCGTAAAGCATGCCAAGAGTACAAAGGGTACGAGGCTACACCGTAAAGCATGTAGGGGATCACCTTTATGGAATTTCAAGTATTTTATATCAAAATTGCACAAATGTTTTCCAGGAACTCAACGATGCAATACCTTTCTGCATTTGAGAAATGTATTTTTGAGGAATCTTGTAAATTGTGTTTTGTAAGCTCATTTTGTAATGTAATTTTGGAATTTGGAGATGATGAAGAACAATTATGCTATTTAAAGGGATTTTGAAGATGAAGTGATGTATTTCAATCACATATGTGTTTGAGTTCTTTTATTTTCTTCTATATTATCTCATTTACAGTTCAAATTATTCATCAATTTATGGGTTTATGTATAAGTAATACATTCACATGATATTTTGATAATAGACAAGCAATCTTCATTTATATTCCTGACTCTGGTCGGATGTTTAGTAGTTGCATATGAACTAATTGGAATATAAGGATTCTTTCGGATGAATCAATATCATAGTTTGTTGATATTTAAGGATCATGTGGTATTTTCAAAACAGGAACCAAAGAGTGACCTATGTTTTTTCCTCTACAAATAAAAATATCCATAAAATTTAATTGTGGAGGTTTGCATATGTAAATTGTGGATTAAATTGTTTTTCTTCTTGTCATTGCTACTGTTGTGCTCGATGTCATCGGTGTATATGATTCACATAAAAT
>JZKD02S1604110.1:71947-108194 GCA_000966675.3 Picea glauca | reverse complement strand
TATATATAACTAATATGTATTTATCAAAAACTGAAAATAGTTTTTGTTTACAAAACAAAAGTGAAAAAATAATTGGTGTTATTAACAAATACATGTGCATTGTGTTTGGTGCTCCTTATCATACATAAGACACCAAATATACATGTGTTAAATATAACGCATCGGTCTGTCATTGTTAGTCGAGCACTTATATCTATAGAGGTGTGTTGTGATATATAGTGCATTGGTTAAGGGTTAGTGTTAAACCACACGGTGCACTTGGTTATATTAAATCCAGCGAATCTCTATATTAGTTCATGCATCAGACGATTTTAACTAGTGCATTGTCTTTTCTTGACGCATCATTAATGGGTGCATTCTAAAATGTGCACCAGAATTATAATTTTTAAACCATTTTTCCCGGTACAACTTTCTTAACCACCTCGGTGTGTTTCATTTAAAGTAACGTACCAATGCTCCATTTCAGCTGTGTATGCATTAATATCTGTGTGTTTGTATTATAACGCACCAGTGATGGAGCATCCCATAAAATGAACTAAGATGGTAAATTATTATGTATTTTGCATGATGTGTTGTAGTACACATCATTGGTGCGCTTTATTTATTTGACACACCGTAGAGGCAATTTGTGTTTCAAAAAATTGGGGGCACATTCTTTTAATAGAATTCACCAATGTGTTTATCTCAATTTGCACACTTCCTAACATCTTAGCGATTCTTACCATAAGACACACTACGCTGAAAATTTGTGAAAATTAGGCCTGGTGTCATGCTCTTTACATTACCAGTGCATTTTTTTGATCCATCTGCATCGACCGATGAAATTGTTGTACATGAACTTTCACAGTGTGATGTGTTAATATAAATGCACCAGTGCTACCATACTATTAGAGCATTGATGTTTTGTTTAACATTGTGTTCTATTATTGACAACACCAGTTGCAAGTCATCCATCAAACCAAAATAGGGAACTGGTGTGAGGTGTTACTATTAATGCATTGGTACCACTGTGATAGTGGAGCACCAACATTTTGTACCTCGGTGCGTTGTAAATTCTAGATCACTGGGAACAAGGCATCCAATGAGATACCATGCTATGAAAATTTGGGAAATATATGTCCCAGTGTGTTTTTGTATACAATGCCAGTGCATTGGATAACAATGGTTGCACTACTATGTTAAATTTTATAAATCATTATGTTAATGGTGTCATTACTTAAGTGAAGTTTACCGATGCATAATGTTAATCGACACCAGTGTGATTTATTCATTGAGTGTATTTTTTTTATAAAGTATGATGGTGTTTTTGAACATTGACGTGTCGGGGTGTTATTATTTGGGTACGCCCCAGTGCGGTTGGTTAAAATTGGTGCATCGCTAAGTTAAATTTTATATATAATTGATCTAGTAATGTGTTTAATGAAGTGTAATGTGTCAGTGATGGTATAATCCCTTTTTGCATCAATGTTGGGGCATTCCAAAGGATGCACCGCTTTGTTTTTTAGTAATTTATCATGGTGCACTATATTGAATGGCATCGGTGCGGAAATATATGGGCTTGTCGTCAGTCATGCTCACTGTGTATTTAACATCGTATGCACTAGAGGAAGTTCTCACTATGTATTTAACACAATATGCATCGCTTCGGGGCGAGACAAACCATTCAAGCGCACCACATGAAATTGAAAAAAATGTGAAATTTCAAGCTAAATTGTAATTTTGATTGGATGAAAATGAAAATAGAACGGTAATAAATAATTTACCTTCTCTCTTCTATCTCAATGAGGCATGGTTGCACCATTGAGAGGAAATAAAAATTCATGGTAGTTTCCAAAATTTGGAAATGTGTGGAATCCACCAATGGAGCTATCCTAGTCAGTGTAGAGCACCATAAATAAGGCATATTAGGAAGAAAGGTGAACATTGGTGCTTTCCTGAGAGTTTGGAAGCACGAGATGCATTGTAACAATGAAAATTGGTTTTGTAATTTTTTTTATTTACCCTTCCATGGTGTGCCTTTAGAAATTTAGGGGCACCTAGGTGTATTTTTCAATGGCACCGGTGCGATTTATTCGTTGAATGTAATTTTATTATAAAGCATGGTGGTGCTATTGGAACATGGACGTGTCAGTGTTGTATTGTTCATGAACCTACTGATGCATATTTTTCAACAACACTGGTGTGATTTGTTCGGTTCATGTAATTTTATTATAAATTATGGCGGTGCTACTGGAAAATGGACACTTTGGTGTTGTATTGTTCATGAACTGACCGAGGCTTATTACCTTAAACACACACTAAGAATAAAAACTTCACAAAAATATACAATCGTCTATCTCCGCTATGAACAGTGATGATGCGTTTGAAAATTCAAGCATCGGTGCAGTATGTTTTAGGTGCACATTGTTGCATATGTACCATAAAGGTGCACCAAAAAAAAAAACAACGCAAAATCCTTTGGGTGCCCGCCTTCACTAACAACCTCCACTATAAATAGCTAAGTGAATAATTGTTTGGGGAGGTTTCACAAAAAACTACGCAAGAAGGTGTTGTCCTTGTAGTTCTCATGTCAACAGATAACTTGTTGACAGTAGGGTCTTAGTAGCATGAAGGCATCTAAGTACATGATGAGTTTTTTATTAGAAATTGTTTTCTTTTAGAAAATTTCATTTATTTCTTTCAAATAGATTTTTTTTTTTCTTTTGGAGCTATAAGATCCCCTGTACACTAACCCCTATGCAAAGTAGGACCTACCAACCAGCAAAATAAGGATGATAAAGAGCTTGTGGAGCAAAGGAGAAAATGATAGTCCAAGAGATCTCTCAAATCCCGACAACCATTGGAACCATATCTGCATCTCAAGTGGAACAGGTCCTGACCGCAATCAAAAACATAATTGCATCTTAGGGAGTAAGATAAGATCAAAGGATCCATGAGAAACATTAAGTAGAAACCTTCTCTGATAATCCTTTCCAAATTTCCGAGAAGACTAAAGAGTCATGGAAAACAATAAATGGATAGAGGATATGGGAGCTTCAAATCAAGGAATTTCCTTCATGCATATCATCATATCCCTTATGCATTCAAGAAAAATCAACCAGGATATATGTATGTCATGATGAAGGAGTACATGGAGACAATTTCTAATGAACAAGAGAATTGAGATAAATATCCCATCAAAACTTGGTTCCAAACAGGCATGAGTCCAAAATACCACTCCATTATCCAACATTTAATGCCACCATATCAATCAATGCAGTTAGTTTATCATGTTCTGGTATCTATCCATGTATACCTTTAAAACTTGAATATGAGTATGTTTGTAATATTGTTGTGCACATGGCTTCATTGGAAGTTCTCCTACACTTGAGGGAAGGGATTCTTTTCTAAATAGAGTAGGATTGTAACATCCCCAGCCACCCACGGGCCAGGGGACTCTACCTACAAGCCCACCCTCATAATTATTTCTCATGTTGATACCTTCTTTATATATTAAATATGCATAAGATAACAGATTTAATGACATGCATAGCAATATCTAGCAAGCATGCATAATCTAAAGATTATATTAAACGATAATCAAATATACACAATGGAAATACATTCATATACATGTAAATGATAATTAAATTAAACAACGGAATACATTCATACACAGATAATAATATCATGACAGAGAGCACTTATCTTTATGAAAGATGTCGCCGATTGGCTACAGACCAAGGATATTCCACCCAACCGTAGACACCACTGCTCCAAATCTCAACAACAGTGGCACCCCCGAGCCAGGGCTATGAATCCACAAGGACAGTTCCAGAGTGTAATTGGGTTGCCAAACCAGTCATCTCTCAAGCTCTCACAGGTTTCCCGACACCCACAACGATCCAAGTACCCAGCTCTCTTCTACCTAGCCTGTACCGCCCCAAGAGACCGAACCTCCACCCTTCTCTGCCACGCAATCCCTTAGGCAGTCCTTCTCCTTTATGTTTAGGGCCTCCAACATAGCTGGTCTAGAATCTCAATGTTGGGACTCTCAGGACTCGCAGTTGTAAGAAAAACAGGGCACATGCCAATGCATTTCAGACATGCAGGTCCTAGGTCACGGCTAGATCATACCAGCGACCACTACAACCAACTATCTCATGGCTAATTCTTGAGCAGCTCTGTTTCCTTTGCCAAGCCAAGATGCAGGTGAGGATGGGTCAATGAATGGGTAAGGGGTTGTGTGCATTTGAGTGTGTGCATGGAAGTGCATGCATGGGAGTGCGTGAGGGAAAAATGAGTGAGTGAACAAGAAATCAGTGAAAAATTCATCAGTCGAACCCCCCCATCAGACCAGAGGTGGGTTTAAGTAATCTTGTAGTAAAACAATAACCTCTTGCCCTTCCCCGAGAAGCTCACGTAACGGATCCCCTCCCTTAGACAAAAAGGGTAATTAAAAAAATAGGAATAAGCACTTAGTCCCTCAAGCTCCCTCTCTTGTGGAATAATAGACCCCTATAACTCTAGTCATTGTCCGTCTAGCAGCCAACGATATGTTTATCATTAATAGTGATCAAAACATTACATTTTGGGGGCATATTGGCCCTTTAATAATTTTTTGGGCACCCAGGCCTCTCAGCATTGTAACAATACATTACTTAAAATGGGGGTTCGAAACCTAGGTTGTTACATCCCTTCCCCCTTATTTTGGCACTATCCTCAGTGCATATACAAAATAGAGATCAAAATCTCAAATTTATTCAAAACGTTGCGGGTACTCTACCCGCATGGAATCTTCATGCTCCCAGGTAGAATCTTTAGGACCGTAGCAGGTCCAATGAACTTTTACCAATTCTATAACTCGATTTTGGAGCATTTTGACTTTTCTATCCAATACCCGCACTGGCTAAACCTGAAATTTTCCCTCTGTCTCTACCTGAATCAAATGCCAATCAATAACATGGTTAGGATCATGTACATATTTATTTAGTAAAGATACATGAAATACATTATGCAC
This sequence comes from Picea glauca, assembly GCA_000966675.3. NCBI lineage: Eukaryota > Viridiplantae > Streptophyta > Pinopsida > Pinales > Pinaceae > Picea > Picea glauca. Next base: position 103,195 of record JZKD02S1604110.1, on the reverse strand, counting down.
ATTCATGGAAGCAGGCAATGCAATCATGTATGCAGCTGGCCCTATTATGTCCAATATTTCAAATGGACCACAGAATTTGGCTGCCATCTTTGTACAACTACCCAATTTCGAAGATCTTTTCTTGGGATTCACTTTCAAAAGTACATGCTCCCCTATTTTAAATTCTCTAGCTATCATGTTCTTGTCTGCATAAATTTTTTATCTATCCTGAGATGCCTTTAAATTCTGCTTAATCTTGACCACCTGGTCTTCCATGTCCTTGAGAAACTCTGGCACAAGTACCACTCTATCTGTTGGGTTGTCCCAGATCACTGGAGTATTGCATTTCCTACCATGAAAGGCTTCAAATGGGCTCATTCTCAATGAAGCTTGATACCCATTATTATATGAAAAATCAACCAAGTGTAAGTAATCTTCCCACTTAGATGGCTTATCCATCACATACATTCTCAGCATGTCTTCAATTATTCGATTGACTCTCTCTATTTTCCCATCTATTTGGGGATGATATTTTGTGATAAAGTTTAGATTTGTGCCAAATCCCTTAAACAATCCCCTCCAGAAATTGGAGGTAAACTTTGCATCTCTGTCCGAGACGATTTTTCTAGGTATCCCATGCAACCTCGCAATTTCCTTCATGAAAATTTCTACAATATTAGTTGTTGTATGCGTTGTCTTCACAGGCACAAAATGAGAAGCCTTTGTTAATTTTTCAACCACCACCATGATTGAATCATGTTGCTTATTCATTCTGGGTAATCCTGTGATGAAATCCATGGTGATCACTTCCCATTGCTTCTCTGGAATTGGCAATGGCTGCAGCAAACCCACAAGGTGCCTATGTTCATCCTTTACCTTCTGACATTCCATACATCGAGTGATGTAATCAACAACATCCTTCTTCATTCTCGGACAAAAGAATTGGCTTCTTACTATTGTAATTGTTTACTGGTAACTGGGAAGTCTAGCATAAGGAACATCATGCATTTCCTTTAATACCAAATTCCTCAGTTCTCTGAAACTAGGAACATAGATTCTATTCTTATGCATGAGTAATCCATCTTCCTTTATCTCATACTCCTTTATTTGCTACTGTACATTTCCTTGTTGTAGGTTTTCCTTTACTTGTAGGTAATGCTGATATATAACAAGACCATCTAAAATTCTACTCTTTAAGTCTGAATGATGCATACTGACAACAATAGCATGCATGAGATGCACTCTCCTACTAAGTGCATCAGCAACTTTATTATCCTTTCCCTTGATATGCTTGATGTCGAAGTCATATTCCCTTAAAAATTCCATCCATATTGTTTGCCTGGCATTCAAGGTCGACTATTCAAAAAGATACTTCAGACCAATGTGGTCTATCCTTAATTCAAATTTCTTCCCCATGAGATAATGCCTCCACATCCTCAAGGCTTGAACAATGGCAGCAAGTTCCAAGTCATGTGTGGCATAGTTCCTATCATGTTCCTTAAGCTTTCTAGACTCATATCCAATGAAATGTCCATTTTGCGTGAGGACTCCCCCAAGTCCTTCCTTACAAGCGTCTGTACATACCAAAAAACTTTCATTTGGGTCAGCAATATTTAACACAGGCACACTAGTAAGTAATTCCTTCAATAGGTTAAAATTATTTTCACACTTGAGTGTCCATTCAAATTTAGTTCCCTTCTTTTGCAAAGAAGTGATGGGATTAGCAATCTTAGAGAACCCTACTATGAACCTTCCATAGTAGCCAGCTAATCCCATAAAAGATCTGACGTCTAACACATTTATGGGTGTTGGCCACCCTCTAATGGCTTTGATCTTCTCGGGATCTATTGCTATGCCCTGCTCTAAAATAATGTGTCCCAAGTAATGGATCTTCTTTTGATAAAAATAACACTTACTCAAATTGGCATACAACTGGTGTTCTCTCAGTACTTGCAATACCAATATTAAGCGGTGTTCATGCTCCTATTTAGACTTAGAATAGATAAGTATGTCATCCAGGAATACTATGACAAACTTGTCCAAATAATTTATGAATATGCCATTCATTAAGCACATGAAGACAGTTGGTGCATTGGTCAATCCAAATGGCACCACTACTAATTCATAATGCCCATACCTGGTCCTAAAGGTTGTCTTATAAATGTCTTCTTCCTTGATTCTTACCTAATGGTATCCTGCCCTCAGGTCAATCTTTGAAAATATCTTTGCTCCTCTTAGCTTATCAAAGAGGTCATCAATTCAGGGTAGAGGATACTTGTTCTTTATAGTGTACTTGTTCAGTTGTCGGAAGTCAATACATGGCCTCAAGGTTCCATCCTTCTTTTTGACAAAAATTACTAGTGCTCCCCAAGGTGAAACACTTGGATGTATGTACCCTTTCTTCAACAATTCTTGCAACTACATTTGTAATTCTTTTAACTCTAGTGTGCTCATTCTGTAATGTTTTTTTGACACTAGGGCAGCTCCTGGCACTAAATCAATTGAGAAAGCTATCTCCCTTCTTGGTGGAAATCCAGGTATTTCTTGGAATACATCCTCAAATTACTATAGTACCAAGAAATCTTCAAGGCTTGACCCCTTTGTATTATCTGGATCTTCCACATGAGCTACATACAGTTGACATCCTTTTCTAAAACATCTTTTTAGCTGTAAGGCCGAAATCTCCCTTATAGAGATGGGTCTTGGAACTCCTTTCACAATGCTCTATTTTCCATTTCCATCAAGACATGTAAATGTCTTGTTATGACAATCTAGGACAGCATCATGTTTTTCCAACCAATCCATCCCAATCAAAACATCATAAGACCCCAAGGGTATGATATTTAGATCAGTACTAGTATTCACACCATTAAGACTTATGGAACAGCTTCTGAACATATCACGGATTCTTCTTTTGGTTCCAGTGGCTAACTGAACCAAATATTCTTTTCCAAGTTTACTTTTATCTAAATGTAATCTATCCACTATCTTAGGATCAATGTAACAATGACTTTCTCTTGAATCAATCAAAATAACAACAGACTGATTTATGATCTTACCTTCCACCTCGATCATATTGGACCAGTACTCTATTTGGCGATCATTTAAAGCTTCATATATTCTTCCCATGTCTCCGACTGTTGTAGCCTCTTGGATGTTGTGCACCGTCTTCACTTTGTCCTTTATGTGTGGGCAATCCTTGTACAGGTGATCTTCCTTGCATCCCCAACATTGGATTGGTGTTCTTCCCCTTTTTCCCAAGGAATATTCCTTCTTGAAATCTCCCTTAGCATACTGATCTTGTTGATTTCTATTAGGCTCATTCCTATTGAAGGGAGGTTTGAATCCTTTCCTCCTCTAATCGGATTTCACAGTCTTCTTGTCCTTCCAATATTTCTGCAGGGATTATCTTCCCTGGCCTTTCTCATACAGGTATATTAGGCTTCCTGATGGCCTCAATCAAGGTCTGGGGCTCATCATACTTGATCTTTTCCTTATAAAAGGCTGGCAATCCACTTAGAAATATTTTTGTTTTCACTTTATCATCACCAATGAACCTGACATACTTTAAAAATACCAAGAACTTCTTCTCGTACTCGGACATAGTCATGCTTCCCAACCTGAGTTCAAAGAAATCTTGCATTTTCTTGTCATAGAAATGCTCTGAGAGGTACTCCTTATGGAAATACTTCTTGAAGTGCTTCCAAGTGATCCTACTTTCATTAACATGCTCCAATTGCTTCAGTTGGTCCCGCCATATTGCAGCTTTTCTGTGTAAGTGGTAGGTGGAAATCTTGGCTTCCAGGTTTGATGAATAGTTATGCAACTAGAAATATCTCCTAAGACCAAGAAATAATGCTTTGGCATCATCTTTCCTTTCTCTTTCACCCTCAAAGGAAGGTGGCTTGAGCTTCCTCAGTTCTCCTTTCAAAAAATCTACCTCTTGTTTCCTTCTCTAGTGTCTGACAGGAGATGCCTCTGGACTACTTACGGGATCATCCGTTGCATAAAAATTTATTTTTGAGTAAGGAGGTGAGTGGTGTCCATGAGCTCTTCTAGCACTTCTGGAATAATCAGCTCTTCCACGATCATTTCTCCTATCATAACACCTGCCTTCTTCCTCTTGTCTTGAGTTTGATCCCTTCTTCATTTGCCTCTGCAACTGGTTCAAGCTCTGCAACACTCGAGAATTTATCTGAATTTTCTCTCTCATGAGTCTCTCATTGTCTTATTTGTAGCTCTGCACTTCCATCTTCAGACTTCTTACCATTTCTATTAATGTTTTATGTCCTTATTTTCCCTTGTGTCCATTGGACTCTATCTCTGCATTACCAACTCTGGTATTCTGGACTTCGGCCTCCTTATCATGACTGGAGGCTCCCTCGCCTTCTTCCATTTCCTCAATACGCATCATGAGCTGATGTGCTTAAGCCTCTTAATTATGAAAAATTTGCAAGGGACCATTTTGTTATAATTATGCGTATGATAGACAAATTTTCCAAACCATGCTACAGGTCTCTTTCTTGTTATTTTTTGTTCATGGAGATCATATCCCCATTCTCCAAAAATAACAGTGTCATGTTATCCCTGGGCTGACACAGAATTCCATCCTACGCAAGCACTTCCTTCAAACCACCTTCCCAAGTGACCACAAATAGAAACCACAACTAAATCCTTCCTTAGCATTTTTCTGTCTCAAATACAACCAATTACGCCCTTAGCCCTCCTTTCCTCATCTCTCAAACTGCATATGACCAAGGCCATGACCGTGCGCTTAGCTGAAAAAGTGTTTATCTAGATCTTTGGGACTTCGGAACCTTCAACCAAGACCAGATCAATGGTCCTCATCCTCCTTTACGATCAACGATCAAGATCCACTTCAGGACTCTACACTTCGAGAGTCTCAACTTTCCTTTCTTGCCTACTCCCGAAACGCTTTTACCTAGAATTCATGATCTGCCAACACATGTCTTCCCACAAATCGGTGGTTATGGATTGCTTCGGCTCTTCGGGCTTCGAAAGTTTCAAAATTCCCTCCTGCACTTTCTCCCAGAGTGTTTTCACCCAAAGTCAACGATCCTTCAACATGTGTCTTCTAGAATCAATGGTCGATATGCACTCCGGCCTTCAGGCCTTCGAGAGTTTTCGATCCAACGCAACCTATCACATATTTTCCCCTGCGGAGTGCCCCAGTCTCTGAACTGCACGATCTGTCGCCATGTGGCGAAATGATGGAAGCGGACACATGGACCAATTAGGCAGGTGACATGTGTCACATTCTAATCAACTTTTCAATACTCCAAAAGCTCAAAACTTACTAACACGTGGCACACATCCCATGTGTCCATGTCATCCCAGGAAATGTTTGCAAGCCATGTCACTTTAGAATTCTGGGTTCCACATAACCTCTAGGTGACGTCATCGTGCCCAACCACTTCAGCTCTTCGGGCTTCAGGACTTTGGTAGTTTTCTTACTAGCACACTTCCAATTCTCACGAACTCCGACTTATCGAACTGGCCAATCTATCACCATGTGTTCTCTTGGAGCAGATGACCAAGATTCATTTCAGGTCTTCACCTAGAGTTCACAGATCTTCTCCATGTGTCCTCCTCAATCTGACGATTATATTTTTACTTCGGGGCTCCGGACTTCGGAGATCTCAAACTTCAACCCTTTTTCTTTAAAAAAAGTTCATTGTCCGAAGTTCATGATCTTCTGATTTGTGTCTCCCGCGGATCAATGGCTATGATTCCTTTTGGGTCTTCAGATTTTAGAAGTCTCAAACTTCAAACCCCCTCCTTGTTCACTTTTTCCCAGAGCACGCGATTGGTGGACACGTGTGCTCCTATAGATCGACGGTTCCCAGGCTACTTTGTCTCTTCGAAGGTTCATCACTCGAGTGCTGACATGTCACATCATTGCATGCCTCTTCAATTTGCGGGGGCACGCATCGACGGTTTGGAGTAACCCTCTTTTCACCCCGCAATGCTCCTGACATTGACACGTAACCCCTTGGTGAAACCATGGTTTGGATTACAGGACTGCTTTGGGAAATTATCTCCTGTGCAACTCGGTTCCCCACAATGCCTGATGGTCATTGATCTCTCTCTCCAATGGGATCCGATGGTCGCAACCTTATCCATTTCTTTCTTTTCATTGGACAACCCTTGTTCACCTGTCCTCCGATCCAATGATCCCAAACCTCTTCTGATCCTACAGTGGAAATCGTTCTCGAATTCAAAAGGACGGTCACGATACTTCGAACCCTTACAGAGGATCTATGATGTTCTGTCTCCTGCGTAGCTTCTGCAACACCATTCCTCCTGAGAATTTCAATTTCACGGTCAGAGTTCAATCTTGACCACAAGACTCTAACCAACATACCCAACCCATACCAACCTGGTGCTTCAATCAGAAGCTCTGATACCAATCTGTAACATCCCCAGCCACCCACGGATCGGGGCACACTACCTGCAAGCCCACCCTCGAACTTCTTTCTCATGCTGATACCTTATTTATATATTAAGGATGCATAAGATAACATATTTAACGACATGCATAGCAATATCCAACAAGCATGCATAATCTAAAGATTATATTAAATGATAATCAAATATACACAGTGGATATACATTCATATACATGTAAATGATAATTAAATTACAAAGAGGAATACATTCATACACAAATAATAATATCACAACAGAGAACACTTATCTTTATGAAAGATGTGACCAACTGGATTCATACCAAGGACGTTCCACCCAACCGTAGACACCACTGCTCCAAATATCCACAATAGTGTCACCCCCGATCCAAGGCTATGAATCCACAAGGACAGTTCCAGAGTGTAATTGGGTTGCCAAACCATTCAGTTCTCAAGCTCTCACAGGTTTCCCAACACCCACAACAATCCAAGTACCCAACTCTCTTCTACCTAGCCTGTACCTCCCCAAGATATCGATCCTCCACCCTTCTCTGCCACGCAGTGCCTCAGGTATTCCTTCTCCTTTATTTTTAGGGCCTCCAGCACAGCTGGACCAGAATATCAATGTTGGGACTCTCAGGACTCGCAGTTGTGAGAAAAATAGGGCATAAGCCAATGCATTTAAGACATGCAGGCCCTGGGTCATGGCTGGATCATACCAACGACCACTACAGCCAACTATCCTGTGGCTAATTCTTCAGTAGCTTTGTTTCCTTTGCCAAGACAAGATGCATGTGAGGATGGGCTGATGAATGGGTCAGGGGGTGTGTGCATGGGAGTGCATGAGGGAAAAATGAGTGAGTGAATGGGAAATCGGAGAACAAGTCATCAGTTGAACCCCCCCATCATACCAGAGGTGAGTTTAAGTAACCTCGTGGTAAAACAAGAACCTCCTGGCCTTCCCCAAGAAGCTCGTGTAACCGATCCCCTCCCTTAGACAAAAAGGGTAATTAAAAAAAATAGGAATAAGCACTTAGTCCCTCAAGCTCCCTCACTTGTGAAATCATAGCCCCCTATAACTCTAGTCCTTATCCGTCTAGCAGCCATCGCTGTGTTTATCATTAATAGTGATCAAAACATTACATTTCTAGGGCATACTGGCCCTTTAATAATTGTTTGGGCACCCAGGCCTCTCAGCATTGTAACAATACATTATTTAAAATGGGGGTTCGAAACCTGGGGTGTTACAAGGATAGTGTACAAGAATAAATGAATAAATAAAAGAGTAAAGAGAAAAATAAGTCCAGTTGTGAAAATATGTTTACTGGTGCAACTAGACATGAGTTTTGCTTGAAATCCAGGCAACCAGCCGGCAAAACTCTCAATAAAGTAATGTAATTTCATGTTGGTTCAATATTGTATTTTGGTTCTTTAAATAATTTTTTTTTTACTCGTGTCGGATGTTGTGGGATTCTTTAAGGCCCACCTTTTAACAAATCTCATCCCAACGACTCCAGCACATCATATGGGATTGAGATTAAAGATGTTTATAATTACCTCGAGGAATACATGCCTTAATGGTAGGTTCACTCGCTATTAGCAAGGGAATACATTAATGTTCCTTGACTTATGGATTCTATAGGTTCTAGACTTCAACACATTAATTCAAACCAACTAGAATGTACATTTATACATTGATACACATTGAAATTAATGGTGGGTAATCTTGCATTGGTTAACGATTTACATTATTGATCGGTAATCCAATGATTTATTTATATGTTTGACTCCAAGTAAATTTATTCACACAGATCGAATTGTACAATAGGGGATAAGGACGAAGACTATATGGCTTTACAATCCTAACAAACAACTTGCAAAAATTCATTTTCTTGTTCTAAAGTTTCTTCCACAATTTCTTCCAGCACCAGTGTTCAACATCATATTTCTTCAAAAACATCCTCAAGATCCATATTTTGGCAGTTTCATTAGCCACATCCAGTCCATAACCAATATCTTTAGTAGTTACAGGATCTTTATATCTATTACAGATTGTTCTGTAACAAACCAGTTGAAGTTTGTTTTATAATGTGGAGCTTGTTAGATTTAAAATAAGAGTCTAGGGCTGCCCAGGAAACTTTGGTCTCTTCTCTCCATCACTCCATGGATCTACATTAGCACCATCAATCATTTTGTGTCATTTAATGTGCAACAATCAGTCTCAAATCCGCATCTGGCAATTCAAGGTTCAACAACAAGCAGTCAGTGATCTCATTAGCTCAACATAATGCAAAACCAGTCTCAGGTTTCCTTTCTTCCCTTCATTCCAGCATGCACCATGAGGTAAAACTTGAGGTAATAAGGAAACTTTTGATTTTTATGGTTTATTAAAATCATGGGAAACTTAATTATATATTTTCTTATGAGCTCACTTTCATCCTATTCCATATGTCCCATGATCCAACTTAATAAATATATACTCTACCCATATCCCACTTAACCATCCTATAACCTACCCATATCCCATATCTATACACACTACCCTTATAAATTTCCCTCGTTACATATGATCTCTTAACTATTGTGTTTAATGATTACTCTGCCACCCACAATCGTCTCTCTATTCATGCATGGTCATTACATTTAGATGACCAATCCTTATAATCATTATCCATTTCCTTCAAACCCACTTATTTCAAATCACTACCATGATTCAAAATATGCTCTAATTCATTCATACTTTGTCTCCCAAATTCTCAAAATATTTATCCCCCATTGGAAGTGAAAATTGTTCCAAGAAGAGTACCCGTACATACTCTCCTACCCTCATATTTGTGGTGGCATGGGGAATGTGACCAAGGTTTTTGCAAGTCATAATAAATGTTGGCCAGGCCACAGGACTACCTCAATCAAGGTAAATGTGGTTCGAAAATAAGCAAGTGGAGCATGGGGTTTGGGGTCAATTCGTGTTCGAAAGAATAGGGCCTATATTAGAAGAAGTAGGTACCTAGATCCTGGATCGCAGAGAAGTGGAAAAATTTGTTGTTTGTGTTACAAAAATTTATTACCTGCGAGGGACGGTATGTCATAAACTTCCTCTATCACATATGCCTTCTCCTTCATTTTAAAGAAATTATCATTTAAATTTCTCCATTTTATTTGTGCCAAATTTTGAGAAGAATGGAAAAATTTACACAGTGAAACCCTAGGAACTCTAACCATATCCTATATCACCATGGTTTGATAAAAAAATATTCTGGAAGAGTTACATAAGAGAGGTGATAACTGGGATGCATTTTTTATATGTAATGGGTTTGTTGATAGAAGTATTGTATATGATGAAATAGCCTGAGAAGTACATATTGTTCCTGAGCACGATGACAAAAATGACAGTAAAAACCCTAGTCTAGAAGAGGTCAAAGCCTTTACATGGACTCATGGGGAAAGGGACGTGGGAAACCTATTTCTATTTACAGGATATTCTAATGGGGACTATTATGTGTGGGACACAATATTGGAAAAGGGAGTTGGGACAAGAATATTAACCCTCAACGTCAGCTCCAAACTGTATATGTGGAAAACCAATCCAAGGGAGTCCATTCACCCTATCTACCTATGGAAGAAAGAAGGAAAAACATGTCAATATTGAAAAAGTTTGCATGAATTCCAACTTTGTTGTCCTGTTGTTTGGATTTTTTTTTTTTGTTATTTACTCTTAGCAGCCTAAAAATAGGTGACCCTATATCCAAATTGAATCCTCCTCTCGTAAATTTAAAAGTTTCCACGAATAGAGGTTTAAGTTGTTGCCCTTATGTGACACATGGTTTTTTACTGGTTGTTGTTTCCAATCTTCTCCACACAAGAAATGATCCCAATTAGCATAATCTTGAGCTTAGTGTTGTTTCCTAAATTATCATAGCTAATATGTTATTTCTCTCTCTCATTTTCCGATTCATGCATGCTAAGTTGCTAATTGTAGCATTGTTTCCAAGAATATAAGTATTGATATAATTTTATTTGATGGATCCACCATAAATTTCTCTATAATGCACTTGCAAACTTTCTATGAAATATCACATAGTGTTGATTTTCCATACATTAAATGCTTGGAAGGCTAAACAACTAGATTTCGTAACCATTGTTTATCAATTTCACATAGTAAATTTCCAAATCTTGACTCTTGTAGGTGTCATTTTTCTCAAATATTTTAAGACCTTGTTGTCTATAACAACCCCCAGTGATGAACTAGCTATAATAAACATATTAGAGTCTAGAGTGCTAGAATGTATGATATTATAGTGATCCTCCTCAAACAAAAGCATATCATTGAACTATGTTAATTGTGGAATTATTTCTGGAATTATAACACCTAATCTTTTGTTGTCACCATTCACAAGTTGTTTCTCTCTGACATGCACATGAGGGTTGAAAAGTTGAGAAATTCAAGATCTTGGACATGTCTATAAAGAATTAAAATGCATTTTTCAAAGAAGACGGAACTCAACTACAAAGGGTGTTAGGGACCTAACCCCTCACGTTGGTAGAATAATATATTTCCATGTAATAAAGGCCAATATCAATAAGGCCTAGCAATAAGGAAGAATAAGTCAAATGTAATAAGACCTAATAGAAGCTTTCACTTCTAGAAGGATCTTCCTCTAGAATTTTCTTTTGGATTGGCATATTTAGTATAAATAAGAGTAGAGGGCTTTAGAAGTTTTGTCTTGGATATTATTGTAATAGAACTCTGCTCTGTTGGAGGTTTCCCCCTCGAAGATGCAAGTGACCATTGCTCTCAATAATCAAAGTTCTATTTCTTGTGTTATTCTGGTATTATTCTGGTATTTTTTTGGTTATATCATTGTTTCTCTGCCATTTCTAGGTAATTATTTATGTTCTGCATACTATTTTATATCTAGAATACTACAAGTGGTTTCAGAGCACCTTCCTCGGCAGAAAATTGTGGGTTAAATTTTATTTCAAGGTAGAAACGTATTCTGACATCTTATAGCTATAGAGATTTGTCATTACGTGTGTAAACCCGCGGTCGGGGATTCATACATGCAAGAAATAGAAGTGGTACTTAAGCGCACATATGTTATCCACCCTTGTAACCCCTGTTGGTACCCCTTCGAGTGGTAGTGCATCAGACAACACCTGTATACGGATTGACCTAGATCTCCTGAAGCCCTCCATAGATAAATTGATCGGCCACCTAACTGCTATAGTTCCACCAAGAGCAGCACTTGGGAAGATATTCTCTAGTACCTGGGTAGTTGGGTAGTATGGCTAAGGGCATGGTCTAGCCTCCGTAGTTGGTGCCCTGAGATATTGGGTCAAGTAAAATTGTTGGACCCCACACATATATCAGAGAACTATAGCACAGGGAAAACCATTGTCTGTAGAACCCTCAAATACCCTAACCATTGGGATGGAAATAAAAAAAAAAAAAGACAAGATCTATTTTCGTGTAATTGTGTCTCCTGCATTCAGGTTGCGAAATTACTACACATTTATTCCTCTTAATAATTTAGGCATTTCGTCACTGTAGTATTTCTTCAGATCGAAGTATAACTCCGCAGGAGTAAAAAAAAAAATTATGGATCCTGTTGGCACCATTATTTGAGACCTATCCCATTAGATTCATCTCTTCGCCCTTATCATAGTCATACCTAGCATTTTTCAACAATTTTTTTTTTCTCATGGACTTGACTCCCTTCCAACACCCTTATTTGGTCCTTACCCCATTGGATTCCCCTCGTCACCCTATAAAGGGTGGGAGGGGGGGGGGGGATTAATAGGAAAAGTGTATTATTATAATACACTTTTCTTATTAATGCCCCCCCCCTCCCACCCTCTATAGAGGGTGATCATTGTGATACACCTCACCCATAACCCATTTTTTATGTGGTCCCACCCATCCCTTGTCATTTTCCCTCTCCATCATGGCCCACACTCGTAGCCAAGAATTGGAAGCTTGCTTCAATTCCTTGTGCTCTAATTTCACAGAAACCAAACAAGAAGTGAGACATCTCAGTGCCAATGTTACCACCATCAATAAAAACATGAATTCCTTCATGGACGCTAAAATGGAGGACATCAAACAAGACCTCGCTACCCAACTTGAATCCTTCAATACCCAGCTTTCCTCCTTCACTACGATGATTTGCACCAAGCTACATATTCATGTAGATATTCCCTCCTTTGACACACCTTTTCAAACCAAAGGTGAAACTTTCTCTCATTCCCAAAGTGTTCATCCCCATCACTTTCAGCGTGACCTACGCCTTCCGCATGTGTATGTGACCAAATTTGATGGATAGAATCCCACTAGATGGGAAACTCAAATGGAACATTATTTCTCTTTGTATGGCATTACAAATGAGTTGGCCAAACTCCAGTATGGTGTTCTCCATCTAGATCAAGAACATTGGCAATGATGGAAATGGAGAAAAAAATCCCGCCAAGGGTATGTGGCTTGGACACAATTTGTGGAAGAGCTTTATGAATGCTTTGACACTAACACCAACCATTTAGGTTGTTTGACAAAGTTGAAACAATATGGCACAATGGAATACTTTATATCCTCTTTTGAGTGATTGGATTTCCATACAGAGGGCATGTCTAATGCTTTTTTCTGTGAATGCTTTATTAGTGGCCTCAAGGATGAGATGTGTTCCCATGTCCTCATGGCTCGACCTCATAGTTGGGTGGAAGATACTAAAATATATAAGGAAGCACAACAAGTTGTCTCTTCTCAAACCCAAAAACTCTCCTTTCTTCCTCGCACTAAACCGGTCACTCCCACTCCTCCTTCTACTCCACTCAAGATCCAAAAATTGACCAGGGAAAAAATGGTTGAACACCAACTCAAAGGCCTTTGTTATAATTTTGATGAAAAATATTTTCCCAAGCACAAGTGTAAGGAACAAAAGATTTTTATGGCCATCTTGGAGGATGTTTCGAAAGACAATGTTGAGGCTCCCCTTGTGGTTGAGTCACCTAAACCCACTGACATAACCCCTCCCTCCAACCCTCCTGAATTAGAACCAGTCATTTCCATGAATGCTCTCACTAGATTCTATGCTCCCCAAACCCTCAAGCTGATTGGTTATATTAAGCATCAAAAGGTCATCATTCTTGTTGATAGTGGCAACACCCATATTTTTATTCATCATTGCATTTCCCAAGAAACTGATTGTTATATCCGTGCCATAAATAATTTTCAAGTCATTATTGCCAATGGTGGGTCCATGAAATGTGGAGGGAATTGTGAAAATGTGTGTCTCCAAATTGGCCAGTACCACATAAAATATCATATGTTTTCTATCGACATGGGTGGTTATGAAATTGTGTTGGGTGTAGAATGGATAAGGACTTTGGGTCCCATTCTCAAGTATTTTAAGGAATTAACCATGAAATTCCACCAAGAGGGCCAACAATATAAGTTCCAAGACATCGCCTTCGGTTCCCCAGAGATCATCAGTTCCCATTGCATGGAAAATCTCCTAAAAAAAGGTCATTTTGGCATTATTGCACAACTCCATGCCATTCAAGCCATTGAGACACCCTCTGTGTTGCAGGACCTCCAATCCATCCTCTCCAAACATCAATTTGTTTTTTCCACTCCCCAAGGACTCCCTCCTTCCCATGGTGTTCATGATCATTACATTTTCCTTGTCCCCGACAGCCTTCCTCCTAATATCCGTCCCTATCGTCATCCCTTTTCCCAAAAAATGAAATTGAGAAAATTGTTCAGGAATTGCTCAACGCATGCATTATCTATCCTAGTACGATCCCCTACTCTTCTTCTATGGTCATGTTCCTTAAGAAATAATTTTCTTGGCGCATGTGTCCTGACTTCTGCCCCATCAACAAACTCACCATTAAAGACAAATTTCTCATTCATGTCATTGATGACCTTCTGGATGAATTGAGTGGTGCCTAGTTCTTTACTAAAATCGATATTCGTTCTGGCTACCACCATATATTTATGAAAGAGGCAGACATTCCTAAGACTGCATTTCGAACTCATGAGGGCCACTATGAATTTTTGGTCATGCCCTTTGGCTTGTGTAATGCTCCCTCCACTTTACAAAGCCTCATGAATCATGTCTTCCATCCTTTTATCTATCATTTGGTCTAAGTTTTCTTTGATGATATATTCATCTATAGTAAAACCTAGATAGCCCATCTTGCTCATGTGGATCAAGTTCTCCATCTACTCTCTCAACACAAAATTTTCCTCAAACAATCTAAATGTGCTTTTGGCTCCTCGGAAGTCGAGTACTTGGGTCATCTTGTGGGCAAGGCCGATGTTAGGGCAGATCCTAAAAAGATTGAAGCTATGTAGGATTGGCTTCACCCAAAGACTCTCAAAACCTTTCATGGATTTATGGGTTTAACATGCTATTATCGCAAGTTTGTTAATAATTATGGAAAGATTATGGCACCTCTCACTGCTCTCCTTAAAAATAATTCTTTCACTTGGAATCCTGCAGCTACTCAGGACTTTCAAGCATTGAAGGCGGCCATGTGCACCACTCTAGTCCTAACCCTTTCTGATTTAAAAAATACCTTTGTGTTGCAATGTGATTCTTCCGGGAGAGGAATTGGAGCAGTCCTTATGCAAGAGGGTTGGCCTTTGGCCTTTACCAGCAAACAACTATCAGAGAAAAATTTGGGAAAATCAATTTATGAAAAGGAAATGTTGTCTATTATACATGTAGTGGATCTTTGGCGCCCTTATCCATTGGGGAAATGCTTCCAAATTAAGATAGATCATCAAATCCTCAAGCATTTTCTGGAACAATGCCTTTCCTCCCCATAGCAACAAAAATGGGTGACTAAGATCTTTGGATATGATTATGAGATCATTTACAAGAAAGGAAAAGACAATGTTGTTGTTGATGCACTTTCCAGAAAATATGAAGAAGAAGGGTCTATTTTTTCCCTCTCGTTAATTGTACCAGATTGGCTCCAAGTTGTTTGCCAAGAATGGCTACACAATCCCAAAATTTTACATCTTATCCAACAATTGCAGGCCAATTCTCTAGTTTCCCCAAGGTAGTCTTGGCACAATGATGAGCTTCTCTACAAAGGCCATTTGTATTTAAGTAAACAGTCAAAACTTAAATCGACGATACTTTTTAAGCTTCATGCTACACCCACCATTAGGCGCTCGGGGTTTACCAAAACCTATGACCGGGTCAAACATTCCTTTTTCTAGGATGGTATGAAATAGGACGTTCACAATTTTGTGGAAGAATTTGATGTTTTTCAATGGAACAAGGGAGAAACAGTCAAAGCTCCTAGCACATTATAACCTCTTATGATTCCACCTGCTATTTGAAAGGATATCTCTATGGATTTTATTGTGGGATTACCTAAATCGAGCAATAAATTAGTCATCATGGTGGTAGTTGATCTCTTTTCCAAGTATGCTCATTTCTATGCTCTTCAACTCCCATTTACAGCCTCCATTATTGCTCAACTTTTCATGGATCAGGTCTTCAAGCTTCATGGAATGCCTCATTCTATTGTTTCTGATCGAGATCCCACTTTCACCAGCAATTTTTGGCAAGAACTATTCAAGCTACAAGGAACCCAATTGCATCTCAACACAACTTATCATCCCCATTTTGATGGTCAAACTGAAGTTGTCAACAAGTGTTTGGAAACATATTTGAGGTGTTTTGCATCAAAATGCCAAAATCAATGGGCTCAATGGTTACCACTAGTCGAATGGTGGTACAACACTTCTTACCATACAGCTACCCAGATGACTCCTTTTGAAGCAATATATGGAAAAAATCCACCTTCAGTTCTCTCATACATGTCAGGTGTCTCAAAGGTCCAGGCGGTTGACCAAACACTTACAATTCGAGAGGCTGTTCTTTGTACCCTCAAAGAGAATTTGTTCATGGCCCAGAATCGCATGAAGAAACAGGGAGATCAAGGTCACTCTGAACATCAATTTGCAGAAGGAGATCATGTGTTTCTTCGACTGCAACCTTACAAGAAAAATTCCCTCAAGACTAACCATTTTCAGAAACTAGCACCCAAATTTTATGGTCCTTATACCATTCTCAAGCATGTGGGACAGGTGGCCTATCAGTTAGCTTTTCCCAGTCATTCTAAGCTCCATCATGTTTTTCATGTTTGCTGCTTAAAGAAGGTGATTAGAACTAAGTTCCAAACTCAAACGAACCTTACCGAGTTGGACGAAGAAGGATCCATTTGGTTATAGCCACAAGAATTTTTAGACCAGCGTGAGCGTCGTCTGCGTTAGCACACCATCAAGGAAGTATTAGTCCAGTGGAAAGATACAACTCCAGCAAATTCCACTTGGGAACCAGCTACCATTCTACAACACTTTCCTCATCTCAAGCCTTGAGGACAAGGTTGTTTTTAAGGGGGGGGACATGTTAGGGACCTAACCCCTCACATAGGTATAATAATATATTTCCATGTAATAAAGGCCAATATTAATAAGGCCTAGCAATAAGAAAGAATAATTCAAATGTAAGAAGACCTAATAGAAGCTTCTTCTTCTAGAAGGATCTTCCTCTAGATTGTTCTTTTGGATAGACATATTTAGTATAAACAAGAGTATAGGGTATGAGAAGTTTTGTCTTGGATATTATTGTAATAGAGATCTGCTATGCTGGAGGTTTCCCCCTCAAAGAGGCAAGTGAACATTTCTCTCAGTAATCAAAGTGATCTTTCTTCTGTTATTCTGGTACTATTCTGGTATTATTCTGGTATTTTTCTAGTTATATCATTGTTTCGCTGCCATTTCTAGATAATTATTTATATTATGAATACTATTTTATATCTAGAATACTACAAAGGGAGGTTGACAAAATGACAACAGAAAATGAGAATTTACATAGACTCAATAAGAAGAGGCAGAAACAAATTGAGTCATTAGCATGGCATACCAAAAATTTAGAAAGGAAACTTAGGTCAACAAAAGAAAGATGAGACCCATTATGAACATATCCATTGGGACTATTATTTGACATAGTTGCAGGAGAGACATAATTTTGAAAATTTTGATAAGAAGACCATCAGTGAAGTATATATAAATCTTATTGCAAGAGGACACATAATATCTCAATTTTGAGGGAGTTTTTGGGCCTCTAATTTGACGCCATTTACATTACCAATTGACCCATTTTGACCTATCATAGCCCTTCCTTTTCACCATAATTATCACTCTTTTTGCTATAAAAGGTCATACAAATTCTCTTAAGGTAATTGCATTGGTTTATTAATGTTTTCCCATGGTTTTTGATGAATTAGAAGGGTTAAAGGATTGTTTTGTTATTAATGATGGTTGATCAAGTTCAGGTCTTGTAATCCACATGGAGGTCTGCTAGCCTGCATCATCATTCGTCATACTTCAAAAGTTCTAGAAGGGAATATAAGAAAAGGGTTTTATCACTAGGACCCTTTGCATGCTCTTGTGTTGATCAACTCGCATCCAGGTTGCACTTGTGGACCGCTAACTCGTGAATAACTTTTCATCCAAAATAAGCAGCAGTTTCCTGACAGTTAACATTGAGCACAAATTGTGAGGTAATTAAGTCGAATATCGAAAATATAAGACATGGGTTTTGTGTAGAAGGGTCCACATTGATTGTCAAGTTGATCGATTTCCAAAATTCTAAATGGTTTGGGAGAGAAGATGCATTTTATAATCTAGGTTTTCCCATATTTTGTGTGCGACTAGTTTCCCAAAAATGTAAAACATTGTTTGAAAGAATTCTGAGTTTGGGGATTTGGTTCATTAATTTTATGTATAAATGAATCTCCATAGAGAAAGAGGAGGCAGTAGATTAGACATCTAGAGAATTAAAGATAAAAATTTGAGAATGATAGTTCTTACATTTATTTTTATCATTGAAATTGCTTAATGAAGATGTTGGTGTGTTGAAGCTCAATTTGTGGTTCCATTTGATCTAGTTCTATAGTCATTTCAATAGTGAGACGATGATTGGGAGGGCCCACCAATTTGGATATCGTTTCCCTATATCATTAGCTTATATCTGTAAGTGTGTTCGATGAATATCCTCTCTTTTTTTTAGCTTTGTTTTCGTTCAGTTTATGTAATTAATTTTGTGAATGCTTATCCTATAATCATGTTCATTGTAATGTCCCCGAGGTGTAGGACATTCGGTGACGGAGTGTGTTGTTAAGCCACTCTGTGATGTTAAAGTCACCGGTTCGAAACCTGCGGGGACAAAAAATCCAACCATGTTAAGGGTTGGTGTGGCTCAGGCTGGGTGCGATCCCCGGGTGATTTTGACGGCTTAGATGCGCCTGAGTCGCGGTTTCTCAAGCCACAGGTTAATCGCATAGCCAACAGGTCTCGCACAAATTAACAAACAAAAAAAAATCGTGTTCATTGTAACAACTTATTAATAGATTCCATTGGAATGGGAATTTCACCATTAATACAACCCTGCAATCATTTTGATTTTATCATATGAATGTACCATAAGCATAATTTTGTTTCCATATAATTTTTCTTTGGTTTATAAACTCATTTTGTAGATAACATCTGAACTTTATTGAGTAATAACCCAAGCATAACTTGAACAATTGCATTGTAGTTTTTGTTGATTTTTCTATAAGAGATAATATGAGATGATATATGATCGATATATCATTTAAATGATGATTTTTCCATATATAGAGAACATATGGTGACCATCCATGAAAGGATGCATCCCTTGTATAATAAATAACTGCTTATTTATCATATATATTTATACCTTGTATTATAAATATCATGTCATATATATATATGGAAGAATTTATTCTCACTGTTGTCCAAACATCAACACTCCCTCTCAAAGAGGGAGACATTATTCATCATTCCAACGATATCTAAAATCATCTATCACATTCTTTGCAATCAAGCAACACACAACTGCTCAAAGTGATTTGGTAGTCTCCATGAAAATCAACTAGTAGCATACAACTACTACAATGCCATCTAATAGAACATGATCGTGTTGATCCATAGTAGTACAAAACTACTATCCAATGGCACACAACTACTGCTAGTAGCACGCAACTATTGTCCACTGACACATAATCACTTCCAGCCGTACACAACCATTGTAGTAGCACACAATTACTATCTAGAGAAACATGATCTCTTCCATAGTCTCATGACTATGCATGTGTCACACAGTTGTCGCGCACTAAACAGAGTGTTACGTGACTAAAAGGACCATTATTCCTTATCAGTTCACCATATGTGCCACAGGAAGAATGTCAATCCTTCCATATGTTGAAATCCACACCATGGGCTACATGGACCATTCTTCTAATCAAGAAACTACATGTGTCATAGAAGAATCTCATTCCTAGACCTTTTTCTCTAATCAATTCACCATATGTTCCATAAATAAAATGTCAGTATTGTAAAAAAATCCCTAATCCGGTCACCATCTATGTCATAGGGAGCGGACCATTCAGATTGATCAGGTCACCATCTGTGCCACAGGATAATGTCAATCCTGGACCATTTTCCACAGAAAATGCCAGTCCATGATATATCAACAATTTGTCCAACATGGACCATTCTCCAAAGGGATAATGTCAATCCAACATCACACTAACTATCCATAATGCAACAATATCCACACCCCCTCTCAACCAAAGGAGTAATCTCCACAAGCCCCAACTTTTCCTTGAAGTATACAAACTTCCCTTTGGACAAGGGATTCGTCAGAATATCTGCTATATGATCATCGGTAGAGATGTAATAGAGATTCACTGTTCCCTTATGTACCATGTCATGAATTTAGTTTATATCCACAAAACTTGAGCTAGCTCATCCTACAAGGGGTGGCTTGTCCCTTGGGGTTGATCAAGATAAGTCATCTTGGACCATATTTGGCATATAGAGGTTTCCTCATGAAACCAATGTCTAAAACATATCGAGGTTCCCTCATGGAACCATTGTCTCACAAGAAATATTGAGGTTTCCTCATGAAACCAATGTCTTGGTTCCTTCATCTGACCATCTGAAGCACATCATGATGAAGTCCGCATTCCCTCCTACTATTCCATACAAGACCCTCCAGGGAGAATGTCTCATGATGCTACCTCAACCATCTCTAGAACACATCGAGGTTCCCTCATGGAACCAATGTCTTCCAATACATATCGAGGTTTCCTTGTGAAACCAATTTTTTGGTTCCTTCATCTGACCATCTAAGTCACATCGGGATGAAGTTTGCATTCTCCCCTACTTGTCCACACAAGACCCTCCAGGAAGAATGTCTCATGATGTTGCCTAAAACATATATAAGAAACATTGAGGTTCCCTCATGAAACTTATGTCCCCAAAGACATATCGAGGTTTCCTCATGAAAAAAATGTCTTAGTTCCTTCATCTGACCATCTGAGGCACGTTAGGATGAATTCCACATTCTCCCCTACTAGTCTACACAAGAACCTCCAGGGAGAATGTCTCACAATGTCTCCTCAAACATCAACACTCCATCTCAGCGAGGGATACATTCTATGACACACCAAATACATTAACGATCTTATCAATTGTCGGTACATAGAAGGATCCACCAAATGTGACTCAAAGTCTCTCAGTTTCTTCAGGTTCGTCACCATGGGAATGATCATGGACTTTTAGTCCATCATCCCAAATCTCTGAAGGATCATGATAACATACTTCCCTTGACCAAGGAAGATCTCACCTATATTCTGACATACTTATAATACCAAATAGTGATGCATTAAGCCAATATCCTTCATCTCTTACTTAGAGGCCAACTCCCTCTTTCTAAGAGAACCCTCTTGCCACGAACCTTGCTTTATACTTTTCAATGTTGTCATATGTTGCATTCTTGATCTTATGAATCCACTTGGAAGTCACCACTGACTTCCCCTCAAGTCTACGAGCATTTTATTCTCCATTGGTGGCTAGCACTCTAGGCGATAACTATTGTTCTCTCAACACCATAATCGTGCCTTCTCTTAACAAATTTTCCACTTTCCAATACACACAACATCATGGTAACCACCACATCAACATATTGAAACAAGCTTCATGTGATATTGACTAAGAGGGTTTGTCATTTCTTCTCATGTCCATCTCAATCACTCCTCACCAAATACTCGTGTTGATCTAGAACACCAACGACACCCATGCCATGGATTGACACTTACACTTAAATTCAAATAGTTGTGTAGTATTTTCCTCCATGCATGGATTTAAACACCAACCAATAAAAACATCATTATTCATTCCTCATAACAAAGAGATATGTCCCACAGTGGCTTGGTGATCTTAACTTGTGCTCTCTTTCCTATTCATTGTTCACATGGATAAATATCAAAATCCCCTTGTGTTCTCTATTCAAGAGCACTAGTATCAATCCATAGTCTTGTCTGTCATAATAATCAGAAGTGTGGAAAATGAAACTAAGGGTTTCACGTTATTGTATGTTTACAACCACTTCATGCATTACTTCAACGCTAAGTTGACATGGTTTGAGGTGGATGCCCTGCAAACAATCCCTGGTCACCTAGAAATTTATCAAGACACAACTCGAGAGTGGCATACCACTCACTTATTCAAAATCCTTGGCCTCAAATCAAAATTGGGGATATGGCCTCTATCATAATTTGACAACATATCTGACTTTATAGTCGTACTTTTGGACTCGGGCATCTGGCTAGAGAGTGAAATATTTAGAGATGACAGAATGAGCGATATCCCTTTGAGGTGGAAATGGCAATTCCAGGAGGTCATTTCCTTTAACTCCTCCATTTGCAATAGAAATCTCATAGGATCTTGTTACTTTAACAAAGGATAGATAGTGCAGGTTGGGCTTGTAGATCCCACTCACGACTATGATTATTCCTAGTACGTTTTGGGCCATGAATCACACACCTCTTCCATGCCGACAATATCCACAACAAGCTCAACATGCTCTCTCCTAATGAGCATGTGGATCCTACTTAAATAGCAACATGAATCCTTCCACAATGAATTACTCAAGCATAAATTGATGGATCTCCTTATCGCGCAACATGCCCTTCACCATGGAACATTCTAAAGGGAAATGGTCTTGCTAAACGATGAAAACGGACATGACTTCCACTATGTCGACTTTCCACATAGATGGAAAAACACACTACTATAAACAAATAGCATAAATCACTTACAAATACTCTACTCTTATGTGATAATATACATCTATAGCATATTACTCTCACATTTCTCTCATCATAATCCTATTCCCTCCCATACGGGAGTCAAGCCCAATATCGCTATGATACCATGTTGATTTTTCTATATGAGATAATATGAGATTATATATGATCGATATATTATTACAATGGTGAGTGTTCCATATATAGAGAATATATTGTGACCATCCATGAAAATATGTGTCCCTTGGATAATAAATAACTACTTATTATGTTTATGTGTGTGTGTGTGTGTGTATTCCTGATGTTGTCCAAACATCAACAGTTTCCACTTATAATCATATAACCTTTCTACTCATAATTCCAAGTATCTTTGAAATATAGGGTTGTATCATCTAAAATCCCAAATCTAGATTACAAGTGTTTGAGTTTGATATAAGCTTTGTATGGAGGTGTGTGTGTGGATTGATCATTGTCTCCATTATTCCTTTCTCTTCATTCTTTTAGTTTAGTGATTAGATTGCTTTAATTACAGGTAGCATAAATCTCATCAAAGTTTAAATGATAAAATTGAGTTCGTTTCATTGTGATGAATGTTGAGTAAATCTTAGTGCAATATTTACAACCTGAGCCTATAAAACTCTTTATTGTTAACTCAGTGAGTCATTTCTTTGCAATTCCCAAAGTGTGATAGATTAATTTCCCTGAAATCATTTGCATGCCCAATTTTATTTTGCAATTACAATAATATTGTCACTTGAAGGTGGGAATGATATTTTCTCTTAGAATTTCTTACATGAACACCCAGGTATTGCTTGAGTGAAATATTATAGCGTGTGCTGGCAGAGCACTTTCTTTTTTTGCTTCCCAATGAACAAGTTTCTTGTGATTTTCTAGGAGTATAGTTGCATTTTATTTTCCATAGATTAGATACTCATTCTTGTCCTAGTCCCCACACATACAATGTTGAAATCTCTAAGATTATGCCCCCAGATTGATGCTTATATGTTCATAAATTAAGCCAATTCATTAGCTTGAAAGTGGCATAATCAAAGTTCGGATTAGGAGTTTCTTTAGCTAAGATGTCTTATGAATGGTATTATGGGGATACATCCATTTGAAATATTTTTTTTTCTTTGCATTGTGCCCTTTGTGACGCAGGAGCATCATTAGCAAGAACACGTGGAGAAACAACTCAACACCTTAGTGCATCGTTGAATCATTTCAAAATCTTAAACACTGGTGTTTCCTGCAAATCTTTCTTAATTGATTGAAAACCAAAGAAGATCAAAACGCTTGGGACTGAATGATCATGAGTGATATGGGAGTTTCACTCCTATAATTTAATGTAACGGAACTTAAGCAGTTGTAAGTTTTTTCTTCGAGAATATAGATAGTCAGGGGGAACTCTCTTGTATAAGTAGAGGTATTGTATGCCCAAATGAGGTTGTTAGAGGAGTATTTTCACTAAATAGGAGGTAGATACAAGTCAGTTAGAAACTATCAAAGTTGTAGCCATGTAAATTGAGTATTTGAATGAATATAACAGAGGAGCATTGATCCAAAAAGTGTTCGGTGTTACTATTATTGTCTACCTGAGTGAATGCTAGATTTTCAGTTTAGATTTGCTTCTCTTTTATTGTGTATTTTCACGAATGCATGAATTACACTATGAATGTATGAATTTGAGAAGTGATAAATAGGTTTTTATTGTTTCTCTTCATTCAGTTCATGCAAGGTGTGCATACAGTCCGCAAGGAGTGCATTGACAAAGTATGTTTCGACTCAGAAGCTCAGAAGAGATAGCGTGAAACTTCCATTTGCAAGGGGTGAAAAGAGACTGTTGCAAGGTGTGCACAGTTGCCTGCAAGAAGCTAAGCCTTGTGTAAAAATTTGTTGCAAGGAGTGCACAGATTGGAATTTCAACTAAGTATCAGAGTGAGACCTCTGAGGAGTCAAAGGGTCCAAGAGATAAATCTCATAAGAGATAGTGTGAAGATTTCATATGAAGAGTGTGCATATCATCTATAAGGAGGAGAAGTTTAAGACTTATTTGTAGAAAGCAGTAAGGAACTAGTGCAAGGCGTGCACAGTCACCCATAAATAAGAAAGTCTTGACCGAAGATCTGTTGCAAGGAGTGAACAGATCCAAAATTTTGACTAAGTGTCGAAGAAACCCTCAAAATAATTAAGGGTTTAGAGGAAGAAACAAAGCTCAAGAGAGATAGCATGGGGAAATCTTCAAAGGGAGTGAATCTCTAAAGGTTTCACAAGTATCTTCCAAGATCCGTTTAGGAGGGAGCAAGATCATTCCAGATCGTTGGATTTGGGAAAAGTGAATGAACTTTAAATCTCATTGTACACACAAGAGAGAGGATTCACCGAAGTCCCGAAGAGGTTAGGGACCATCCATCATCCAAAGGGACAGGTGGCATGAGATCTACAACTCCGTATCAGAAGAACTTCAGAAGTTTTATAGACACGGAGAGAGTGAAATCGATGAATAACCGAAGGTTGAAATCAATCATGGTCATTGGTTTCCACGAGATATGTGTCGACAGATCTGAGACTTCAGGGAAAGTCACTTCGGAGGATTTCGGGTGTGGAGTGTGACAAACTCTCAAAGTCCCGAAGGCAAAAGTAGATCGTGGTCGTCCATTGCAGGGAGCACATGGCGAGAGATCCTAAAGTTCGAAAGCTTGACTCTCTGAAAGGAAGTTGAAATGAGCGAAGAAGATCTAGACTGTTAGATCTAGAGGGACATGTGGTGTAAATCCATTGTCTTCAGGTGAAATCACTCTGGGAGGAACAAGTGCGCAGGAGTTTGAAACTCCCAAAGCCCAAAGAGTTGAAGTGGATAATGGACGTCGGATTCGGAGAGACACGTGTCAACAGATTGTGTACTTCGGGAAGAAGAAAGGGCAAGAGTTTGAAACTCTCAAATCCCAAATAGCCGAAGTGAATCATAATCGTTGATTTGTGAAGGACACGCATTGACAGATCATGTATTTCAGGTGAAAGCTCTCTGAGAGAAAGCTAGCGTGAAGTTGAGACTTATGAAGGCCGAAGTCCCGAAGTGGAATAGATTCGTTGATTTGAGGAGGACGCATGGCAGAAGATCTACCATTTCATAGAAAAGTCACTTCGAGGGAAAAAGGAGTGTGCTAAACAAGAACTCCTGAAGGTTGGAGAGTCGGAGTTCATCTAATACATATGTTTGTTGAGGAAAGGTGTCAGCAGATCTTCCACTTCAGAAGATAACCACTTCGGAGGAAGAAAGCACAAATACTTTGAAACTCCTGAAGCATGAAGAGCCGAATTTAATCGTATATGTTGATCTGTGAATGGAAAATCGACAGTGAGGAATCATTGGGGGGACAAAAAGTGATCGGGTTTTAAAAATATTAGAGTGGTCTGCAATCGAAACCATGGTATTGCCAAAGGGATACGTGGCAGTTGATAGTGAATTGTGGGGAGAAAAGCAGTGTGATATCAAACCACTCTTGGCCACCCCGTAATCATGTGTTTACGTGAGGGCACATCTCGAGGTCACATGTGAAGGAAATGACCTAGCGAGGGGAGCTAGTGTTTGTTATTTAAATTCTTCAAAGAGGTCAGAAAAGAACCAGTGGGTTTGACAGAACCTGCACTTTGAAAGAAAGAGGACCTGTGTAAATTAGTTGGGGTATAGCAAAGGCCCGAAGAGTCAATCTGAATCCTTTATATTTACTGATCCTAGACTGGGAGGTCGCGCAACCCCGGGGAGAGAAGGGGGGGGTGGTCTTCATCAAGTGGTATCAGAGCCTGATTTTGTTCTCAGGCAGGAGGAAGAAGATAAAGGATATAGTTTGATACCATCAAATGGTATTAGAGATTAAAATTTCTCTACAGATTGTAGGCAAAGGTGAGAAGGTGAAAAGAGGTAATCTGATAACATCAAATGGTATCATAAGCTTAAATTTTCCTGCAGACAGCAGGTGAAGGGGGAGACAAAGTGTGATGCTCTGTGAATGATGGTTGCACATATGCAACAACAAATGGACAGTGAGGTAGGTTGCAAGGAAAAGTTGGAGATGCTCTGGGTGACAAAATAATGCACTGACTTGCTAGGAGGGAAAGAAGGGGGTGAAAATGGCTACTAATGGCCATCGGTGTGGTTGAGACAAGGAATACCAGTAGAAAAACAAATCTGAGATAGAAAATGAGCTCAGGAAGATTATAGAAGGGATGGAGAGGATGACATGGAGGATGCATCAGGAAGCAAAGGTACACTAGAAATATGAATGGCCTTTGAAAAGGAAAGTGAAGTGGCCTTTCCAGAAGTTGTTAGCCAGAAGGAAGTAGCAAGTAGTGAGGAAGTGGTTGAGGCATGTTAAAAACCTCAGTGGCATAGAGGAGAAAGTGATTCACAAATGTGAACCATAGATTGGGAGGAACCTCAGTGACGAGGAGGAGATGAGATCATCTAGAGATCTCATGAACTGTCAGGAGGGCATAGATAAATGCTTATATTTCCATATGGGAGATGAGATGGGATCAAGCCGAGATCTCATGGACTTCCAAAAGGGTAGGAATGGAATTCAAATTTTCCAAGTGGGAAGGGGAAAGATGAGATTGTCTAAAGGTATTAGGAGCTTTGAAGAGATTTCAGATCAACAAGGGTGTTGACAAATGAAATGGAGGCAAAGGAGAGGCCTCATTTGTATGAAGATTCATGTGGAGTTGCAGGCCATGTGAATGAAGGTGATGAGAAGTTAATATTCATGCCTAATAGTCCAACAGAGGCTAGTACGAGTGTTTCACATGAGGATATGATGCAACAGGAGTCCAAGAGAGAGGCTATGGGGTCGAATGATTTTAAAACTAATTATGTCTATGATGCAGGTGCAGCAAAGGAAAGTTAGACAGCAAGGACTATCAAAGAGGAGGAGAAGGAGAAAACACTAATGTTTGCCCCAGTAGAAAAAGAGGATCATTCAAATGAATTTCTCACTCAATGGAAACAAGAGATGAAGATGTTGGAGGATTGGTTGAACAATCCAGAACCAGAAAAGGACTACCAGGATGCAGTCATGCAAATGGAGATAGGATGTCATCATAAGGAGAAGTTGGATGAAGCTAAAGATATGCCAACAAGGGAAATGATAGAATTCAATCTGTCAAAGGAGAAAAATGAGCAAAAAATCAGTGGTCATACTGCAGAACTGAAATCCGCAATAGAGTGGCCAGCTAGTGCCACAGGAAATGAAGATGATGTAGGGGATCAAATTGATATATCCATTGGTGAGGATGAAACACATCAGAGTAGCATGCATGATAGGAGGAATCAACCAGTAAAGACTGCCATGGAGGAGGAAGAGAAGACATTACAATGTGCCCAAGAGATGGAGAAAGAAGAAAGTTGGGTGGAATTACTCAAAAATTTCAGCTGAAAAGATGAACATGAAGAATTGGATCCTACAACAATAGCAAAAGGAGATGATCATTCTGAGAAATGGATCAAAATTTTTAGCTAGGAAGATGAGCAAGAGATAATTGTAGAATTTGAACCTACAGCAAAGGAGAGACCAACATATAGCATGGATTTTTCTTATCTGTGTGAAGAACTGGAGGCCCTAGAGAGAAGGGTAAAGATGAAAAGTCAACTAATCCAACAAGTCAAGGTGGAGGTTGATGAAAAGGAGATGCGGAAAAATGGGATGAAAGAGAAGAGCCAGCCAATGGACCAGCTGGAAAAATAAATAGAGGAGATAAAGATATTGATGTTGGAAGTAGCATAAGGAGCAACCAACAGAGAAGTATGGGATAGAAGAAAACCTGCAAGAGCAGCAGGGCAACAAAAGCAGCAAGGAAAAGGAGAAAATGGATAGCTCCAAGAGAAGGTATGGGACCCTGGAGGATCTCAACAGCAAAGGAGAGGGAGACATGAGCAAGAGATCATGATATTCCTGGCAGTGGAGTATGATGCAGAAGCATCGTCAGAAAGCACACGTGGAGAAACAATGCAACGCCTTAGTGCATTGTTGAATCATTTCGAAATCTTAAACATTGTCGTTTCCTACAAATCTTTCTTGAATTGATTGAAAAATGAAGAATATCAAAACGCTTGGGATTGAATGATCACGAGTGATCTGGGAGTTTCTCTCCTAGACTTTAATGTAATGGAACTTAAGTAGCTGTAATTTTTTTCTTCGAGAATATAGATAGTCGGGGGGAACCCTAGGAACTCTCTTGCATAAGTAGATGTATTGTATGCCCAAATGAGGCTGCTGGACTAGGAGTATTGTCATTGAATAGGAGGTAGCTGCAAGTTATTTAGAAACTATCAAAGTTTTAGACATGTAAATTGAGTATTTGAATGAATATAACAGAGGAACATTGATCCAAAACATGCCTGGTGTTACTGTTATTTTCTATCTAAGTGAATGGTATATTTTCAGTTTAGATTTTGTTCTTTGTTATTGTGTATTTTCACGAATGCATGAATTACACTATGAATGTATGAATCTGAGAAGTGATAAATAGGTTTCAATTATTTCTCTTCGTTGAGTTCATGCAAGGTTTCCATACAGTTCGCAAGGAGTGCGTTGAGAGAGTCTGTTTCGACTCAAAATCTCAGAAGAGATAGCATGAAAATTCCATTTGCAAGGAGTGCAAAGAGACTGTTGCAAGGTGTGCACAGTCTCCCGCAAGAAGATAAGCCTTGCGTAAGAATCTGTTGCAAGGAGTGCACAGATTAGAAGTTTGACTAAGTATCAGAGTGAGCCCTCTGAGGAGTCAAAGGGTGTGAGAGATAAAGCTCAGAAGAGATAGCACAAAGATTTCATATGCATAGTGTGCAAATCGTCCGCAAGGAGTGGATCGACAGAGTCTTTGACTGAAAATCTCAAGAGCAGAAGTTTAAGAGTTATTTTCAGAAAGGAGTAAGGAAATGGTGCAAGGCATGCATAGTCACCTATAAAGAAGCTAAGTCTTGACCGAAGATATATTGCAAGGAGTGCACATATCTGAAATTTCGACTAAGTGTTGAATAAACCCTCAAAAGAATTAAGGGTTCAAAGGAAGAAATAAATCTCAAGAGAGAAAGTGTGGGAAAATATTCAAAGGGAGTGAATATCTAAAGGTTTCACAAGTTATTAGCCAAGATCCATCCAGGAGGGAGCGAGATCATTCGAGATCGTTGGATCCAAGAAAAGTGCGTGAACTTTAAGTCTCATTGTACACACAAGAGTGAGGATTCATTGAAGTCCTGAAGAGGTTAGGGACCGTCCATCATCCAGAGGGACAGGTGGCATGAGATCTACAACTCCAGATAGGAAGCACTTCGAAAGTTTTGTAGACACAGAGAGAGTAAAATCGTTGAATAGCTGAAGGTCGAAATAGATCCTGACCATTGGTTTCTAGGAGATACGTGTCGACATATCTGAGACTTTGGGGAAATTCACTTCGGAGGATTTATGGTGCAGAGTGTGACAAACTCCCGAAGTT
The DNA here is from genome assembly GCA_000966675.3 of Picea glauca. Classification (NCBI taxonomy): domain Eukaryota; kingdom Viridiplantae; phylum Streptophyta; class Pinopsida; order Pinales; family Pinaceae; genus Picea; species Picea glauca. The sequence continues at coordinate 73,106 of JZKD02S1604110.1, read as the reverse complement.
TTGAAGGCCGAAGTAGATCATTGTCGTTCGTTGCGGGGAGCACGTGGTGAGAGATACTGAAGTTCGAAAGCTTAACACTCTAAAAGGAATTCGACATGGGCGGAGAAAATATGGACCGTCAGATCCAGAGGGACATGTGGAGTAAATCCATTGTCTTCGGGTGAAATCACTCCGAGGAACAAATGCACAGGATTTTGAAACTCCGGAAACCCGAAGAGAAAAAGTTGATAGTGGTCATCAGATCCTGAAAGACACACGTAAAAAAATTGTGTACTTTGGGTGGAAGTACTTCAGGAAGAAGCAAGGGCAGGAGTTTGAAAATCTCGAAGCCCAAATAGCCGAAGTGAATTACAGTGGTCGATCTGGGAAGGACACACGTCGACAGATCGTGTATTTTGGGTGAAATCGCTCCAAGAGAAAGCGAGCGTGAACTTGAGACTTCTGAAGGCTAAAGTCCCAAAGTGGACCAGAGCCATTGATTTGCGGAGGACATGTGGCAGAAGATCTGCCATTTCGGATAAAAGTCACTTCGGGAGAAAAAGGAGTGCGATGAATAAGAACTCCCAAAGGCCAGAGAGCCGAAGTTCATCGAGCCATCCATTTGCTGAGGACAGGTGTCAGCAGATCTTCCACTTCGGAATATAACCACTTCGGAGGAAGCAAGCATGAAGAGTTTGAAACTCCCAAAGCCCGAATAGCCGAATTTAATCGTAGTCGTTGATCTATGAATGAAAAATCGACTGTGAGGAATCATTGTGGGGACAGAAAGTGATCCGGTTTTAAAAATATTAGAGCATGCCACAATCGAAACCATGGTATTTCCAAAGGGATACATGGTAGCTGATAGTGAATTGCGAGGAGAAATGCAGTGTGATCTCAAACCACTCTTCGTCACCCCGCAATAATGTGCTTACGTGAGGGAACAACTCGAGGTCACATGTGAAGGAAAGGACCTAGCGAGGGGAGCTAGTGTCAGTTATTTAAATTATTCAAAGAGGCCAGGAAGGAGCCTGCGGGTTTGACAGAACCTACACTTTGAAAGAAAGCGGACCTATGTAAATTAGTTGGGGTCTAGAAAAGGCCTGAAGAGTCGAGTTGACTCCTTGATATTTAACGATCCTAGACTGAGAGGTCGTGCAGCCTCGAGGAGAGAAGGGGG
>JZKD02S1604110.1:55382-71925 GCA_000966675.3 Picea glauca | reverse complement strand
ATACCACTAATCAGATTTAGAGAAAGTATGAGGAATTGGAATTCTACCTTCTCTTCCTATGACAAATTTTGGACTCTCAATGGATAACAATTAGAGGGGCTAGGGGTAGCTTCCATGGGAGAGCTAGGGTGAGTGCTAAATGAAGGTATTTTTGTTTGGGAATTGATCACCATCTTAGATTCTTTATCTCTTTCACGAGATTTCAACCATGTGGTTGGGTGTTCCATCATGACATGTGCTCTAATTTCCTACTTGAGAACATTGACGACGAATTCTTTAAAAAAAGAATCAAATAGGCCCTCTGTGTGAATTTTCGATTTATCAAAGGTTGTAATATAGTCAATAACTAAGCATGTTTAGAATAATTTTTTCAAGAGTCCTAGGTAGTGAGTGTCACATTCAAAATGACCATAAAGTAATTTTACAAACTAATACCAAGCAATGTAGCCTCCATGATCTTTCTTGTGCAATTTTCATCATTTCCAGCATTTTGTATCCAAATATAAGACCCCCACTTTTAGTTTGTGTAGGTCATCAGTAATTCCATGGAAAGAGTATAGTGTTCCATATGGGTAACCCAACCCAAGGGATCTGAACCATCAAACTTGTTCAAGACTACCTTTGGAACACAATGCCACAAATTGTGATCCTAAAAGGGTGGGGATGGATATTCCAAAACGACATGTGAACATCCTGCACTTTGTTTTCTAAATATTCCCCCTTGGTGGGATTAATGTGTGGATATAATAGTAGGATACCCAAGTGGTTACATATCAATTCCAACACCCAACCTTGGATGTTCATATGTTTGGAAAAATATTTGACTGAAGCATCAATGTCAAAAACCCTAGCTTCAAGTTATTGGTGCTTAGAAAGCATGTCTTAGTTTTTGTTTTTCATTTTTTTTATGTTGCGTGTATGGACCATGAGACAGCTTGAGATTTGATCTAAGTGTTATTCCCAACGTATCTAACTACAATCAGTGACTTGAAAGGAGTCTTTTCAGATATAACATAAACACTATATTATCAGGTCCAAAAACAAAGGGTTACTAGAGAGGTAGACACATGCAATCAACATGAATCAAAGAGTCTTTTGAGATAGGTCTCCCACAATGTTGTTGACAAAACACAAACTCATAGTATTTCATATTATTGCATTGACCAAATTTCCAAATTCCTTCTCGATGCAAAGATGTAGAAATTTTGTTGACCAATTGTAGAGGCTATGGTTTGCAAGGTCCTAATGATATAGGAGTGTCAAGTTTTATATCTCTTTGATATACTGAAAGGTTTCAAACAATAGTACTCAATTGAATATTTCATGGCATCAACCAAGGTATGTAGATTGTACCCTTAGCTCTACTACCCAATACCCTAGTATGTGAGAGTGGCATCCCTAAGGGTTGTGCTCAATGTACTATATAAACAAGATGAGCATAGGTTTATGTTAGGATGGTTTTAGGTGTGCCTCAAGGACTTAAGATATACCTAAGGGTATATGGAAGACAATTTTGTATATAAGTGTTTTTTGATGTGGTACTATTTGAAAGGGTACCAACAAAGGTTACAAGGGTGTCCAACCAAGTGACAAGATATGCATTTTCTACACGTATTATTTCTTGAACCATAGTTTTACCCTCTAAATGATACATCTCTCTATTATTTAAAGACATTATAACATGTCTCTAGCCTAAAAGAAAATATGTTAAAATCTAGAGGCACATTGGCTTATGAAATAGCTATGATACCACTTGTAGTGTACATAGATTATAAATGTAGTAATCAAATACAAGAAACAAATAATATGAAATATGTAAAATAGACTCTTGTATTACGGTAATTAGAAGAAATAAAACAATGTTTGCTTGCCTCTTAAGGTGGGGTGACCCTTCACTAACAAAAGATCCAAATACAACAATACTTGACAAACCATTTCATAGCCTCATATTATCTCTAAATAGATTCTCAATAGAAAAACCTTAACTACTTGTGGTCCCATCATTAATAAATACCAACTACCTACTGGGACTTATAAAGTGGACACTTTTAAATTTAACAACTATCCACTACTATCTAATGGGCCTTATTCAAAGAGGATGATTGCATACATCAATTGACTAACTCCTAGGTAGCCTAAAGTAGGGGGGTTAGGATAGGACCCTAACACAGTGCATAAAAAATAAATGTGCATATAGCCTACCAAGTTTGAAATATTTTTTAGAATTGATCCCACTATACCCCTAAACTACATCAGAGTTAAATAAGTTGCAATTGCAAAAATTAAAAACCAAATAAATAATAGTTCAAATTCTCTCAACAAAACAATGACATTAAAACATTTAACAAGAGTGTGATTTATATTAAACAAATAAAAAAGTATTCAAGAAAAATGTATTCCCGCACAACAAAGAATGGATGAATTGCAAAGGTATATTCTTCTATGAAACAAAATTTAGAAATTATTAAATTGGACCATTAAGTAATAATCAATGCCTCTTACAACTCCTATACAATACAGGTATAAAAAACCAAACAAATACAACTCCTAACATATCCTCATCAAAAGTGTTATCACAAAATTTTGTTAAGAAATTATTAAAAACTAGTCTCAAGTGTTAGCATGCAATTTTGTTACGAAATCATTAAAAATTAATCTGCTTAAGTTTGATGGAAAAATTGGATATGAATGAACAATATGGATTCACAAATGACCAAATATGGCTTAGTAGTAAGGAAAAATGTTGGTGGGTATTTTCCACAAGGGTGAGAAAAAACCCTTTAACTTGATGGTTATGGATCAAGCAACAGACAAGTGGTGAAAGTACTTAGAAGTAAAACCCTAGATTAGTCACATACATTAAACCCTAATATATGCAATAAGTGAAAGCTAAATTCATAAAATAAATCTTAATTGACATGAACAAGGAAATAAAGAATGTCAAATTTCTCATTGACACAATAGAATGACAAAGTAAACAACACATGATGAAGAAGTTTAATGAAGGAAAATGGGCTCCAAATCCCCTCTTTAGGATGGATCATTTGCTTCATTTATGTGTTGCAACTCCAACCCTGGTTGACAAACACGACAAAGAGACTAGAATGTGGAATCAAGAGAAAAATATTCTCAATATTGTAGTGGCATTCCAATAACATAACCTTACTTAGATGGATTGATGGGTATGAGTGACCTCCAGGGATTTATTTATAGTTGCATGGTGGAAAACCCTCTATTGGAATACTAAGAGGGGGGGGTGAATCAATATGAGAACTTTTACCAATTTTAACCACAATATACAAACCTCAACTTAATCAATAGTATATCATCATTATATCATAAATATATCATGAGCATATAAACATAAGCAACATCACATCAAGTACACAGTACACCAGAATTTACGTGGAAACCCAAACGAGAGAAAACCACATAATGTTTTCTTATATATATCAAGAATACATTCATATGAAGCACCAACTTCCCAATTCTCAAGTACCAAATGGGAGGAGGCACCAACCCCCTGATTTACAGGAACCAACCTGAAGGAAGCTACAACTCCCTAAATTTTTTGCCTCCAACTAGAAGGAGGCTACAACCCCTTGATTCTCAAGCTCCAACTCCCTGTGTTCTCCGACACCAACCGGAAGGAGGCTACAACCCCCTTTCCTTGTCCCATCCTGTCGCCTTGAAATATAAGTGTAGACCAATTGTCACTACCAAAATCACTGCCACTGTCACTGCCACTGTCAATTTCACTGCCACTATCACTTCCAGTGTCACATCAACCTGTAACCTGTCAACCTGCCATTGTATCCAAATTGTCACTATATCCAACCTGTCTCTGTTAACATGTCACATCAACATGCCCAACCTATCATTGTCACTGATACTCAACTGGATCCTCTCACATATATCATGTACCAAGGACACCTCTCACCTATATGTCCAACACATTCCTCTACCAAGCATGTACCAAGATCACCAACATACCATCACAAGATATGTGTCTCAACCATGTATCAAATCATGTACCAAACCATCAACCTATACCATACCAAGAATCAATTGTGTACCGCAACCTGTACCACAACAAGTGCATAAATCATGCACCAACACCTGTACCAAACCGTACATCAACCATGCACCAACACCTGTACCAACCGTGCATCAACCATGCACCATAACATGTACCAAATCGTGCATCAACCATACACTATAACATGTACAAAATCATGCATTAACCAAAAATTGTGTCATACCATGTGCCAACAACAAATCGTGCATCAACTATGTACCTCACCATGGATCAATGTCACAAAGGAATGCCTCATACATATACCAAAAATGTATATCAAACAATGTGCCCAATATCCAAGATGCTCCTCAAACCATCTGCCTCAACCATATACCATATCACTCATGATATGTCTCAGTCATGCCATACACCATGTACCATAAGATATCATCAATGAAGTTCCTCAACAAAGTACCAAACAACCAAGATCATATACCAAGTATATTCCTCAACCATGCACCTAATATGCACCTCAATCATGTGTCAATGCCTCAACAATATACCAAAGACTTTCCTCAAGCATGCACCATAATATCATCAACATGTAACCCTCAAAAATTTCATATAAACATACTTGTAAATTTGTAATAGACATGTTGTATGCGATCATAGACCTGCATACCTTCCTCAACTTCAACAACAAGAGAATAGCATCTTCATCAAACTTTACCTTAGTCTCATCGGACTAGTTTTTGTATTAGTCACAAGCCCTAAATTTCAACAAGCATCACTTTGTACGTGTAATGAATAAAGGTATGAAACTTGTACCTAATACTATTCAATATCTTATCAACAATGCTTCCAGGTTTCACTACTTGGAACATCCCAGAAAAGGATTTATAGCAAAAATGGCAGACCTTGTTGAATTCTATCCTATTCTAGAGAGCAAACTTGTAGAGCATGCCACGCGCGGAATATTCGTTATCTAGATATGAAAATAATACACAACATACTAAGGATGAGGATGGTACGCTATCCAATTCATTTGGTCTCACTAAATTTGGATCCTCTATGAAGAAGTTATGATTGTTTTACTCGGAACACATGTTTGATATTAGTTTCAATACTAGCCAAAAACCCTATTTTCCACAAAGTGTATCTCAGAAAATAAAATGACCGAGAAGCTGAATTTTTTACCGCATGTACCTTGACATGTTTTCTCAAACTCCTCCAAGTTTCACTATATGGATCATTTTATAAACAAATTTATAGAAAAAATGGTAAGATGACCTTTAAATAACATACCTAATAACACATCATCACAAGACTTCATCCTCCCTTGGAATTTTTCCCTTCTTTACTTCATCTTTCCTATGAAATTTGCCTTAGATATCCTTGGTTACCTCATATTGGAATCACTTACTCACCTAGAATATATTCAATATAATGTATGTGTGAATGTACTTATGAGTGACTTCTTGAGGTGTATATATACGTTTTCTAAGTAACCTCTTTCCTTAACTTTAGGGATTCTTGAACTTTCTTGCTCCAACCACTTTACCCTTTGATTAATGACTTTCAACCAATTAGGGGATTCTTAACCCATATTGTAACCAATTAGGGGCTTCTTAACCCATATTTGGGGCTTCCAACCTCATGACAACATATCTCCCTAAATATGAGAAACGATGTTGTGTACCACTTATAACCGTAAATGACACTTACCACTTATCCATCTATGAGTGTCTTACATGCATTTACACTATCCTTCATGTCCATATTCCTCAACCAAATTTGGGTACCATAACCACACCTTTTAGGATTCATGTAGACTTCATCAAATGCACCCATGACATATGTTGACATCAACCACTCCATCAATGAAAACTAACTCACCATCAATCTTAACCATATATATAAGCTTATAGACTTCTTCAAGGATTGAAATCAATTTATAAGGGTTGAAATCAAAGACAACCAATTTTCCAAACCAAATATCCAAAAATCATCCCCTTTGGCATTGATGGAAACACTGATGGAAAATTTTATGCTCCAACACTCATGCTCCCCTTATGACCAATTCTCCTCATCAATGTTTCTCACTCTCCCTCTTTGACATCAATGGAAAAAGGTATCTCTCCTTGGGGTTTATCCCCCTGTCTTCATGCATATATTATATCTCTTTCTTTCCATTCATGTGTTATTTATCATGTTTCTCTCCTCTTATGACTTCCCCTTAAAGTATACTTTCTTTGAACAATCCTTATCTGGCTTCATGTGCTTAACTCTTACTCTTATGATATTTTCCTTTCTCTTCCTTTGACATCATGGGAAAAAGGGTAGCTCCCCATGTTGGTATGTCTCCGCTTGTATGTATGTTTCTAGTCTTTCTTTCTATATCTCTTTCTCTGATGATTTCTCTTCCCTTGACTTATCTGTAACATTCCATGTAGATCAATGTAGGGTTACTTGTATATGTATCATTTCCTCTCTTCCAGTGCTTTCTAATTATCCATTGGTTCTTCCTCTTCTAATTATCTGATATATATATATATATATATATCATTCATTACTTCATTTCTTCATTCACTTGTCATGTTTACTTGACCATATTATTCAATGATTTTCTTCTGATGATTGATAGTTTCTCTTTCCATGTTCTACCATGCCTTTCACTATTTGTCTTTCTATGACCAACTGATTCCAACTGATTCCACTGATTTCAATTGTAAATACACGTCTATGCATCTTCTCTGACCCATGTTATATGTACCTACTAAGTATCCATCTATGTCCATATGTTTCAAATTATCCATACATTTGCTACTAAATTGTTCACAATGCTGACCCATCTATCATTGTGCTATCATGAAGGCTTCACGGTTGCAACGAATCATCACATATTTTTATTTCTTCAAACTGAATCAAATGTGTCTACTAGTCTTCTCTATCTACAAATCAAACTCTGCATGTCTGGAATAACTTGTACTAAAGATATCCCTTCCTGAATACATATGTGGAATACAATCATAAACTTATTCATATGTAATTGTCGACTGATACATGTGTGGGAGAAATGCTTCTCAATATATCAATCTTTCATTATGTACTTCTCTTATCTGACTACTTTGAATCTATCTCTGCAAATTCTTCAACCTGCTCAAAGTATGGTTCTCTGATCTATAGTAGATACTACACTGACTCCCCCTAGTCAATATTCATATTTACTGGGAATATCCAAGTCGGATGGATCAGAAAAATACCCTCTCTAATGCGGAGTAATCTTCATATTCATCTGTAGACTCATCATCTGTATGAACTTTGACTTATTTATTTTTTCTTATGGATTGATCGTGCACTACAATTCCTGAGAGTACAATTTCTTGGATCTGTTCTTTGTTCTCTTTCTCTTCTTTTCCTACAATCTCTGGGACTTTTTCTTTATTCATCTGCTCTTATTTTCTTTCTCGTACTACTGCAAATCCGGCGATCTCTGGGACCTATTCTTCATTCATATGTTCTTCTTGTTTTTCATTTCTTCTCCAAACCTTCTTGTGTTTGAAATTTTCTTTTTTCCTTGTAGATTTGTCTTCATCTTGTACTATTTACAATCCTGAGAGTATGACTTATGGGTGTCCTTAATTCATCTGATTTTCCTTCACCTATTCTTTTTTTCTTTTCCAAAATTTCTTATATCTGATATCAGTGTTCCTTTTCATAGAACTATCCATCATGCTTCTACAATCATGATATGTGTGACCATAATTGTGGCATTTGTAACATTCAATATTGTGTGAGGCGACATATGCATTTCTTGTTTGGACATTTCTTTCATAAGCCTTGCAATCTACAACTTTATGTCAAAGGTTAGTACAATTAAAAAAAGGACCATAAAACAAATTTACATATCCGCGAGTGAATGATATTCTTTGTGGTGTAGTCCTTTTTAATTCTTTCCTTGGTTGATCATGATCATGATTGAAGCTTATTTGTGTCTTGAATGTGGAGGGTATTCCTAAATATGTACTTCTATCATTTTTCTTTGATTTTGGTTGACCATGATTCCTTCCTTTGAGTACTTCTGCATAACTCTTACTCTTTTCCTCATTCTTATTTTCTGACAACTTGGAGTGCTTCTCTTCAACATTTTCTACGGACGATGTGGATGTTTCTATATATTCAAATTTCTTGCCAAGCTTGATGATTTTGGCTCTCAAAGTGACAACTTCTTATTCAAGATTTTCATCATCTTCTTATTTCTTCATCATCTAAATATTCATGACTTCTTCTGTTCACTTTGCTTCTTCAAGTTAGATCTTCAAGGATATTATTTCACTTTCAATTCTTCTTTCTTCTTGACCAAATTATGCTTCAAGTTGATTTAAGTCCTCGGTTCTTTCCTTAAGATGATCTGTCATTTTTTTTTTCTATTTTCTCTTCTTATTTTCTTTCGACTTCCAAACATTTCTTCTCTTCCATTGTTTCCCTTCTTAGTGTTTCTATCTCAGCTTCCAAACATTGTTTTTATTCCATCTGAACTTTGTATGTTTCTTCAATCTTTCTATCTTTTTCTAGCTGAGCTTTCAATTTCATGATGACCTATTGGGATTCTTTGGAACTTTCTTGAGAATTATTCTTGACTAATTTTTCCTTAAGATACTTGTTTTTATTTCTTCCTTTTGTCAATTTGTCTGAGGCACTGATTAATTCTGCTTCAAGGTATATTATTCCTTCTTCACAATCTTCTTCTTCTAAATCTGTCTAACATAATGAGCATATTTCTTCTTGATCTATACCGACACTTTCTTTAATATGATCTGAATCTATGATGGGATATTCCTTGGAATAGAGATTATGTAGCTTATCCCAAAGTTCTTTGGATGGTGAACATTTTCCCACTTTCTCTCTTCCCAGATCAGGTAATCCTTACCAGATGAAATCCATTGCTATTTTTTTATTTCTTTTCAATTCTTTCTTGGATGTAGTCTTCGGTTTATTTATGGTGGTATATCTTATAACAATTGATTGTCAAACATCATACCCTTATGCCTGTAAAAACACTTCCATTATTCTGCTCCATATCTCATAGTCCAAATCATTATGACCATTGAACATTGGTGCTCCATTCTCAGTGTAATCCATGATCTTCCTTCCAGTAGTTAAACTATTTTCTTGAAGGACCGGCTCGGATACCAATTGTTGGAATATTGAGAGGGGTGTGAATCAATATGAGAAATTTTACCAATTTTAACCACAATATTTAAACTCCAACTGAATCAACAATATATCATGAGCATATAAACATAAGAAACAACACATCAAGTACACAGTGCACCGGAATTTACGTGGAAACCCAAACGGGGGAAAACCACGGAATGATTTTTTATATATATCAAGAATACATTCATAGGAAGCAACATTTTCCCAATTCTATAGCACCAACTGGAAGGAAGCAACAACCCCTTGATTTACAAGAACCAACCTAAAGGAAGATACAACTCCTTGAATTATTTTTCTCCAACTAGAAGGAGGCTGCAACCCCTTGACTCTCAGGCACCAACCTGAAGGAAGATTCAATTCCCTATGTTCTCCAGCACCAACCAGAAGGAGGCTAAAACTCCATTTCCTTTCCCTGTCATGTCGCCCTGAAATATAAATGTAGACCAACTGTCACTGCCACAATCACTTCCACTGTCATTGCCATTGTCATTTCCACTGTCACTGTCACTGTCACTGCCACTGTCACATCAACCTATAACCTGTCAACGTGTTATTGTATCCAACCTCTCACATCAACTTGTTCAACCTATCATTGTCACCGATACTCAACCAGATCCTCTCACACAGGTTATATACCAAGGACACCTCTCAAATAGATGTCCAACATCACCAACACATGCTTGTACCAAGCATGTACCAATATCACCAACATACCATCATAAGATATGTGTCTCAACCATGTATCAAAGCATGTACCAAACCATCAACATGTACCATACCAAGCATCAATTTTGTACCACAAAATGTACTGCAACAAGTGCATCAACCATGCACCAAACCCTGTACCAAATCGTGCATCAGTCATGCACCATAACTTGTACCAAATCGTGCATCAACCATGCACCATAACTTGTACCAAACCATGCATCAACCATGCACTATAAGCTATACCAAATCATGCATCGACCAAAACTTGTGCCATACCATGTTCCAACACCATATCATGCAGCAAATATGTATCTCACCACACATCAATGTCACCAAGGAATTCCTCATACATATACCAAAAATGTGTCTCAAACAATGTGCCCAATATCCAAGATGCTCCTCAAACCATGTGCCTCAACCATATACCATATCACTCATGATATGTCTCAATCATGCCATACACCATGTACCATAAGATATCATCAATAAAGTGTCTCAAAAAATTATCAAAAAACCAATATCATATACCAAGTATATGTCTCAACCATGCACCTAATGTGTGCCTCAAGCATGTGTCAATGTCTCAACAATATACCAAAGACTTGCCTCAATCATGCAACATAATATTATCAACATCTAACCCTCAAAAACTACATATAAAAATACATGTAACTCTGTAGCTGACCCGATGTATGTGATCATATACCTGAAGACCTTCCTCAACTTCAACAACAAGAGAATAGCATTGTCATCAAACTTTACCTTAATCTCACGGGACTAGTTGTTGGATTAGTCACAAACCCTAACTTTCAACAAGCATAATTGTGTACCTATATTGAATAAAGGTCTAAAACTTATACCCAATATTATTCAATATGTTTTCTGAAATTCCTCTAAGTTTCAATTCTTGGAACATTACAGAAAAGGAGTTATAGAAAAAATGGGAGACCTTGTTGAATTTTGGTTTATTCTAGAGAGAGAACTTGTAGAGCATGCCACGTGTAGAATATTCGTTATTGATATCTGAAAATCATAAAAAAACATACTACATATTGTACTATATCCAATTCATTTGGTCTCATTAAATTTGGACCCTCTATGAATAAGTTATGACTGTTTTACTCGGAACACATGTTTGATATTAGTTTCAAGACTAGCTAAAATCCCTATTTTCCACAAAGTGTATCTCAGAAAATGTAACGACCCAGAAGCTAAAAATTTTACCACAGGTCCCTTGACATGTCTAATAAAACTCCATTTTTTTGTATATGAATCTTTCTATAAACAAATTTATAACGAAAATGGTAAGATGGTGTTTAAATAACATACATTATAACACATCATCACAAGACTTCATCCTCGCTTGGAATTTCTCCCTTCTTTATTTCAACTTCCCTCTAAAATTCGCGTCAGATATCCTTGTTTACCTTTGATAGGAATCACTTACTCACAGAGAATATATTCAATAGAATGTCTGTGTTAATGTACTTATGAGTGACTTCTTGAGGTGTATATATACTTTTTCTAAGTAACATTTTTCCTTAACTTTAGGGATTCTTGAACTTTCTTGTTACAACCACTTTACCATTTCATTAATTACTTGCAACCAATTAGGAGCTTATTAATGGCACAAACCACCCCCTTATCTCTTGTCAATGAGGGGATGAATCGACCTCCTGGTCTAGGATCGTTCAAGTCACCGAACCGAATGGTTCGTTGGGATCTTGATGGAACCATTTTAACTTGACACATGCCCACTTTGTTTTTCCTCGGCACCTGTGGACCCTCTCCTTAGCACTTTTCAAATCTTGCACCAACGACCTTATCTCTTGATGCTAAGCTCCTTCCTTGATGTGAACACGTACTTCAACCCTGGGCCAGCTCCCTTCACGATCCCACACTTCAGAATTTTCACGAGTTGTTTCCTCCTTTTCCCCGATTCCCAAATCGGTGAATTATTAGGGACCAGATCTATGGTCCACGCTCTTCTTGTGATCAACGGTTGTTATCAATTCGTGAGTTCAGACTTCATGAATCCTTCCTTCTCCCAACTCTACTTTTCTCGACTTGCGAACCATCGATGTGTCGATCCCGGTTCTACGTGTCCCTTTCCTTTGGATGGATAGCATTGCTTTCGCTTCCCTAGCTCTTCGGGTATTCTCTCCTCGACTTTCTCCGAAGGGTTATTCCTTTTAAATGCATGGATATCTGCCACGGGCCCTTCCATATTCAACGGTCTGGACTGAAATATCTCTTCGCAACTTCGCGAAGATCTTCGTCTACACTTAGCAAACCTTTCGAAGTTATTTCTCCCAAACCTCACGATCTTCAACCACCTGTCTCCTCCTCGACGATGGATGATTTCATTGTCTTTGGGACTTCGTCAAGCCCTTGACTCCTTTTCACACTTAGCACAAATTTTCCTTTCAATACTACCAGGAGGGCAAGAAGAATTCCACTGAAGGAAAAAAAAAATCATCCTTTAGGCCCACTTAGCACAAATTTTCCTTTCGAGGCTCTACTACAGATTTGCTCGGCTTGAAAACCTTCAAGGTTTCCAGTTCCTTTTCATCCTTCAGTGGAATTCGTATTTCCCTCCTAGCAGTCTCTCGCTCTGCTTCCTAACCTTGTAAGGTGAACTTACAACACCTTAGGCACACTCCTTGAGCTTGGCTCAGCTCTTCGACGGCTTCTCCCTTAGCCTTAGTGAAATTTTTAAGGAATCTCCTTTCCTTTGTCGACGCACTTCTTGCAAAGCCTTCCTTCACCAAAATGTTCAGCAATTTTTGGGTTCTCCAACACCTCCAACCATGTTGCTTCTGTGCATGCTCACACTAGCTCGATGCCCTCCTGGCAGAGTGTTTCAGAGTGTTCAGTAACTCTGAACTATGCTTCCTCCCACACAGTATTTCTTTCTAGGGTACTTAACCATCTTGAAATTTCTCCCCAAGTCTGTAAATTAATCTGGTGTGCCCTCCTGACAACTTCTCTTATGACTCCACTAAGTTCATACACACACTCCTTGCATCGGCTCACAGATTTTTCTTACTCCATTTCACACTCCTTGCACTTAGCCTAGAGAACCAGACTTAACTCAACACACTCTCGGATATAAAACTATACCTCTATCCCTGCATACCATTTCTAACATTCATCTACAATTCACAAACATGCAAATTCCATTCATAACACAACATCCATTACACAGAAATGTAGAACAGGAAAAACTGTCATTTTCTATTAATGGTGGAATGTCAAATTACAATAGTGGAGTCTGAGCTACAAATGAGTCTCGAATCTCTGTGTTTCTTTCCTTACAACCCAACCTATCCAACCCAACCTCTACTTTTCTTACAATACAAAGATTTATATAAGAGGGGCTCTATGAGCTTCCCTCGCAAGCTAAATTAGTGTTGTCAAATCACCTTTCAAAATTCCTATCGAAAGAGAAAATTACAATGATGGAAATCTGCTCCAAATCGGATGCAGATCCATTATGTTGTCAACCACTTAATGGCGACCTTATCTCCAGCTTATGAGAAAGCACGATTTGGCTCTTCCATCTTGTCCTCCTTAATTTCTTGGATCGCACCTTGGATTCTTGAGGCAAAATGAGAGGGCAACGCCTCTCCTTTCTTAAATGTGCACCATATGTGAAATTTGAATGGTGTGTGTTGAGGTGGAGCGATGCTCCTGTGTCACTTCACCCATATTGTAACCAATTATGGGCTTCTTAACCCATATTTGGGGCTTCCAACTTCATGATGACATATCTCCCTAACCGTGAGGAACCACGTGGCATACCACTTATCATCAAAAATGACACGAGAAGGATTGTCCATATATGAGTGCCTTACCTGCATTTACATTGTCCTTCATGCTCGTATTCATTAACCAACTTTGGGTACCATAAACATACATTTGGGGCTTCATGTAGACTTCATCAAATGCACCCATGACATTTGTTGACATCAACCACTCCATCAATGAAAACTAACTTGCCATCAACCTTAACCATATCTCTAGGGATTCCAGACTTCTTCAAGGGTTGACATCAATCTCTAAGGGTTGACATCAATGAAAAACAACTTTCCAACACCCTCTTGACATGGTCTTCCTTATAGTGGTTAACTTTGACTAGATTAAAGATTAAAAATAGAAATTAGGATTTGACATGGTGCACACCTAATTAACATTCCATAACGACAAATCAGGTGCATTAATGCATCAAAAACTAGTTTAAAATAATGATTTTTAGGGGTAGTGAACTTAATGGTCCAATATCTACATTGGCCAACTTTTGAGGTTGACTTCATTGATTTTATAAATTTTGAGGTTATATGATGGTGAAATGGATGGCATGATGAGGGTTACGCATGACAAAGTGATGTATTTAGGTACAATTGTTGAAAATGGTGCAAGAAAGAAATTTTAAGGTGATAACAAAAAGAACTTATTATGATGACAACTCAAGTTCAAATCCCCTTGGGCTTGCTCCCCATGTTTATATGAGCTTGTGATAATGTGAGGCTAGTAAAAAAGGCCAAGTTAAAGTTATGGATGAATATTGATGGCATATGATCACCTTATATGCAATTTTGTATTAGAGTATTTTGACAATGTTCTGTTACACATTAATCTCTTTATTGTTTCCCTTGTTTATCGATAAAATAACAATAATGAGTTACAAAACTGATTCATATTTTGTTTCTATGGGCTATTATACATTAATATGGATGGGTAGTGTTTCCCTTGTTTATTGATCCAAAAAACAATATGTGTTACAAAGGAATGATATTTTGTTTATATGAACACACTTAAAGACAATATATTTTAAAACAATATGGATGTAATGACCTTAATAAGCGGCATATAAGGGGATAAGAGGTCAAATGCATATGTAAATAGTGGTTTATCCTAGTAGTCAGACTACATAAGCAATGAGTGAGAGCCAATATATATGAGAGGTCAAATCAACAATGCCCATATTGACTTATGATTTTTTTTATGGATGTATTTGGGTTATTTAAGAATTCATCTCCAAATATAAGGAGTTATTGAATCATTAGTTATAATAATACTTTTAGGAGCTATGATCCACATGCATATATGGTGTGCATTATGTGTATGTCTATTATAATTCATTATGCATCATCTTCATTGTAGGTGGTAACAAGGTGGAAAATTCTCAATTGAGCACCTTCAAGGAGTACATCTCACTAGTGAAGTTATAAATTTCTAGGGACCTCCACATTCATTTTATAATTAATTATTGAAAATGAGATATCATTTTATCAATAGAATAAATTTTAGTAACATTGGCATGAGAATGATTGGAGGAGAAAAAATGGAGGTTCTAGGGTTCTTTGCACGGAAGTAGGTTGGGGGAGAAGGGGGTTTTGAATTCAAAGAAGGAGGGTTTTATCTCTAGGGATGTTAGATCCCAAGATAAGAAAGGCTACAAAGGAAGGGTCATCAGAGGAGACACTTAAGTCATTTATAGAAATAGTCAAAGGAAGTCCCAAAATCAAGGGCGAGGATGTCGATATGGGTGGGGTCTACAATGCGAAGACAGAGACCCAGAAAAAGGACGATAAGGAGACAAACCTGGAGAGTTGGAAAAAGTGGCTTCAAAACAGTTTCTTAGCTAAAACAATGGAAAATCCTAAGTACGAGGTTACCTCAAATGGGATAGGGAATTACATTCAATGGATGTGATACCATGCCTTAATCAAGAAATTTATGTGGATGTGGCCCTCAGAGAAAACCCTACAACTTTGGATAAAAGAGAGATGGAAGGTCAAGGGGAAAATAGATCTACATCTAGGGTAAAAAGGTTTCTTCACAATATTTTTCACGGAGCCGGGGGAATGAGACAAAGTGTTTGAGGAGGTCCCTTGTTTCTTCAACTCAATGGGCCTCCATATGCAATTTTGGACAGAAAGGTTTGCTCCAGAAAAAGAAGACTTCACGGTGGACCCGATATGGAACAGGATGTATTCCCTGCCTAAAGACTTTTGGGAGCTAGATATTTTGGAGGGAATAGGAAACACGATTGAATCCTTTGTCAAAATATTTGAGGTCACAAAGGTAGCTAGGTATATTTCCTATGCTATAATTTGTGTTTATATGAACGCCACAAATTCCCTACCTAAGTTGATAGTAGTTTCATACCAGGATGAAGAATGGATTCAACCTCTGGACTACGATGACATTCCCTTTCGATGCAGGAAATTCCACATCCATGGCCATATTTTCATATATTTCCCACTAAACACACATGTTCAATGGAATAAAGCTAAGGAGGAAACATATCTGTAAGGCTTCACCAAGATTCAAAGTAAAAGGAAGGCCAGAAGACATGAACTTGAGAATCCCACGGTTGTCCCAACTAAGAAATATACCAAATATTTCAAGATCCTAGAAGTAGAACCTAATGAAACTTGTTCAAAAGGAAACCAAAAGAAACAAGTGCCAAAAACCAAGAAGGATACAGAAGCAGGGGAAGATTTATCCAAGAGATGAAAAATAGAGACAGATCAAGGGAAGGAAGAAACACCAGTGAAAGAGGTGGTGATGAAGGAAACCTAAGGATAT
>JZKD02S1604110.1:37226-49103 GCA_000966675.3 Picea glauca | reverse complement strand
CGTGCCTTGGGTTCCTACTTGAGTCCATACAAAAGTCTCCTCATAGTCCACTCCCTATTTCTGAGATCTCTCGCCACAAAACTCACCTTGTATTTCTCGATGCTACCACCTATTGAATTCTTGATCTTATAGATCCACTTGGAAGTCACCACTGACTTCCCCTCTGGTCTCGAAACTCTCTCCCACACATCATTCTTCGTGATGGACTGATACTCTTCCATCATGGCATCCTTCAAAACTTGTTGGCCTACTACCTACTCATAATTGAAAGGTTCAGAATCAATGATGTGACTCATCAATTCCATATAACTTGAGAACCTATGAGGTTGTTTTCTCTCTCTCAAAGTACCATTGGGAGCTGCATTCCCCTTTGCATCCTGCAAAGTGTCATGAAGCTATGTTGGCCTCTTCCTGGTCACTGCAACATCATTTTTTTTAGGTTTGTAAGGAACTGACAACTCCCTCTTAATCCCTTCTTTCTTGTAGAAATCACTAAAGTCAATGGAGGTATACTCTCCTCCATTATATGTCCTCAAAACTCTAATCTTCTTCCCTCAACAATGTGCAACTCTCCGACCTGATGAGGACTCTATCTCATCAATCTGTCAAAAGTGTTAAGCCATTTTTTCCATTCCAAAGCACCTGAGTTGCACCCATTGTAACTTGCCATGAAAATTCATGAAAATTCATCGTAACATACTTTTATGATCTGGGATCTCTGTCAATCCACCAGAACTCCCAACTTGTCACACCACTGAGTTGCAATAGTCCATAACTCCTCGTCTAAAAATTCTGCTTCATGTCTCAAACTAGAGACCGTATAACATGTTGCCACTTGAAACCATCCCTATATATCCCTCTCATAGCTATCACATGTGACTTTCTCAGAACAAGAATAAGAACAAGGGAAAAAATGTGTCTTGAAGCACCACTCTCTACCAACTAGGTATCACTAAAATAAATAGTCTTTCTGAAGCTCATATGCAATCTCATCAAGCTTAGATTCCTTTGTCTTCTTTTGTGGTCGATGCTCATCAACATTGGTTTTTGATGCATGTTTCTTTGCCTTCATATTCTTCTTAGGACACTAAGAATCATAGTGACCAAATGTATGACAATTGAAGCACTTGATCCTTGAAATATCCTTCTTTTTTTGTTCTTGAAATAGAGTTGATCCTCCACCTGTATTTTTCTTTCCAAAAAAATTCTTTCCTTTTCCTCTTCTTACATGAGTTGCAAGAGCTTGAGTTCCTTCATCCCGGGGTCTCTGCAAGATATCCTTGGAAAACATTATGGCATCCTCTTGGACACAATCATATCATCGCTGATCAAACTTAGGAAACTCCTCTTTCCCACAAATGACTCCCATGAAGAAGGTAATCCATTAAGAGTTATTGTAACAAGTTTTGTACCATCAATGGTGTCTCCAATGGCATTGATTTGATCTCTCAACTGGGATACTTTCATAAAATAAGTGGCAATTGAATATGACTTGGTCATCATGATACAATGGAGTTGATTCCTCAAAGCCAATTTTTTGTTAGTGTTCTTACTCTCAAACAATCCCACCGATGCATCAAACATTCCTTTGGTAGTATTCAACACGGCAATGTGTGGAATCAAATGATATTTTATGAAATCTATCAAGAACCTCTTAGACTTTGCTTCATTCTTCTTGTGTCTGGCTTTCTCTTCATCATTCTCTGGTTCTAAGACATTTTCTTTTACATAATTCTAAATCTCATTTTCATCCAAGATGAAGAGTATCCTAGTCTTCCAAAATCTAAAATTTGTAGCACCATCCAACCTATCTTCTACTCTAAGGTTGGTCATCATCTTGACAAGAAGAAGTCTGAAATATGAATTAGAGGGTTCAATGTTCTCAAAAACGTCAATAAACTTGAAACCCTAAAATTTCAACTTTGAAAGAATGTCAAACTAAGAGCACCAGTAGATGCGCTAGGGCAAGGCAATTTGATCTATGTTGAAATTAGTCTCAACATTATCCAATAAATTCCCAACAACTTTTAGAGAAATTCTTGTGCAACGACAGATCTGAGACTGTGCAGCGGAAAATATTAACAAAGCTTTGATACCATGTTCAATTTTCAATTTTCATATTTGATAATGATTTCTTTATGATTTCAAACAAAATTTTATACCATTATTATCATAGAATAATTACACATCAAAAATCTCAACCAAAACAAAACTGCAATGGAAACAATAGAATCGTAGAAAGATATCCATGCACAGTATACATAAGATTTTACCCTGGGAAACCCAACCTTAGGAGAAAAACCAACAACTTTTATTAAGAAAAAATCAATCCAAGTTTATCACCATCAATAAGAAGAAATCCAAACACAAGATATTTGTGCTCTTGAGGAATAACCTTCAAAGAAATATAGTTCACCCTAGGCAAGAGGCGCACCCCAAAAAGATCTCCAAAAGATAGAGCACCTCAAAGGATAGTGCAACTGGCAACTGACAATTGTAACTTGTAACTATGCACTGCAACTGGGAATTGTGCACTACAACTGGGAAATGTGCACTACAACTGGGAACTATGCACTTGTTGGCACAGGGGCAGACCCAGGGTTCAATGCTTTAATGGCGCACCAACAAAACCCTAACTACCGACCCTTTCAACAACACCTGCGAAGCATATGTTGTCTCACCCGAGGTAGGAGTAGGGGTGGTTGGAGGAATCCAGTGTCTGCAACCTTAGCTAGGACACAGATATTTGATTGTAACACCTTAACAGAGAACTTAGCAGTTATAGATCATTAGTATTCAGCCTTAACTCACAATGCAGATAAATCCTAACAAGCGATCAGCGTAGTATTCACCCAGATCTAGTATATTCAAGTACTAAGAACAATCACATAGATTATATCTAGAATTCATTCATATTATTAAGCACAAATCATCAACATATCTATCTATCATTTATCTATGCCAAATCACTAACCAAGTAAACACATAAACACATCAATACATCGCACAAAGCATAACAACACAAGATATACGTGGTTCACCCCCAGCCTAGGGCTATGTCCACCAACTCTTCTTCTCTTTTATTATATTCTTTCAATCTTCTACATGCACAGATCCACGAGATCCTACTTTGCATAGGATAGGATATCTGCGCGCACTCTACTAGATCCTCCTTCCCTGAGCTAGTTCACAACACAAATCCTTTACACAGTCTCACAATCATTTTCACTTAGCCTTGCAAGCTTCTCACAGTATGCACAAAGCATGTACAACTACCACTTGCACTTAGCATATCATCACACAGATGTCTATATCATCCTTCATGCTCCTTCTTACATCGCCTAGACATCTATTTATACATTACAAAGTGGGCAGGTAAACCCATGGGCCGACATCCCCATACCCGTTACATAAGCCCAAAACCCAAAAATCCCTAAAGAAGGGCCCAAGATCCTGCGATCTTCGCTTCGACTTGTGCTCCACCTTCGACAGCCTGTCAAAGTCCCAAAATAGGGAAAACATGACCAAGGATCCTCAAAACTTGGTCAAGGGCCAACAGGCCCCCAACACTCACCTGTGACTCGTCCCGATTCATTCTGGTCTGGGTAGATCTGCTTCAAACACCTTGAGCTTGACTCGAGCTACTTCAACCTATTGTTGTGCCAAGGCCTCCTTCTCAGTGAAATCTTGGATAACTGCTTCGTTGACAGGTCCCTCTAAGCATTGTTCGACTGTAGTGCCTACTTTCTCCAACTCTGCTTCTTGGCCTTCAATCTCCTCAAACAGTTGGCATGCTTCATCCTGGACTGGTTGGAGCCTCTGAGTCTCTTCCATGACTTTGATCTGTATGGTGTGTACCTATTGTATAACAGTGCGTTGTTCCTAGGATTGCTTCATCCTCTCAACTGCTGACAGGAGCTTCAACTGAGCCTGTATTGTCGTTGCTTGTTTCTTTTCTGCCTAGAGTTGTGACTCCAGTGCCTTTAGTTCAGGGTCTTCAGTAAGTCGCTCGTAGGTGTGTGCACTTCTACTGCTAAGTTGTTTACATTCCAGAGCGAGTGCTATGATCCTCTCGACTGTGCTCTTGGCAGTGGCTTCTCTTTGGTCTCGTACATCTTGTGTGGTTCTTGGCACTATTTGTAGCTCTAGGTCTGTGATTTTCTGTTGAAATTGTTGGATAGCTTCTACAAGTTGTGCAACTTTATGCTCCACTAGTTCATCCGCCTTTTTCTCTAATCCTGTCACAGAGAGAAGTGCTCTATTGACTGCTTCTTTGACTCTAAGCTACTATGTGAGCAACTTCTCTTTCTCTTGCTGGATCTGTGCTCTCTCCTCTGCGAACTTGGTGTGGAGGTCATCCTTCTCCTGTTGTGCAACTCGGCGTTGCTCTACCATTTCTTGTTGTGCTTGCTTCAGGGCCACCGTGGCTTGTTCTTTATCTTCTTGCACTAAGCGAAGGCGAGCTTCGGTCACATCAACTATTCTATAGAGTTGGGCATGTTCATCCACCAACTCTAGTTCTTCTGATAGCGGGGGCATTGTGGATACTGCATGGCTGGAGTGAAGGGCCTTTTGTACCCCTCTTAGTTCTATCTCAATTTTTTCATACATGGTTTCTTGCTTGGCTTCTTTGTTCTGCATAATATCCTGTGAAGCGTCTGATACAACTATGATGATGAAGTCGAAGTCATCGAGCATGACCACGGTCTGCAACTTGGTCTTACTAGCTCTGGATTTCTTCCTCGAGGTAGGTTTAATGGGGGAAACCTTTATTTTCTTAGAGGGATTAGCCTCATCAACAGGATCCCTAGGCGGTGTTACTTCGCCTGGCTTCTGCTAGTCTTCTTTGCCATTGGTCTCTTCTTTATTTACTTTGTCATTATTTCCTTGTCCAGGTGATTCTGAAGAAGTTCCGTCTGATGCACTGCTCAGGTTCTATACCTCTTCTATATTTTTCCCTTTTTTGGTTCCAGGGGTGTCATGCTCTTCGTCAATGGCCTCTGAGCTGCCAATTAGTTCAAGATCAGACATTTCTTCGGGGTCAATAGGGATAAGGAGCTCTGCAAACCAGTCCTTAGTTATCTCTTTGAGGTCCTCCTCTGTGAGCTTATAATATGACAGAAGCTCTTCTTTATGCTCGTTTGCGTGCGCAGTGATATAAATAAAGTGTCGATCTGCACAAAACTTCATGAGGGGTCTGAATCGGTGCAAGGTGTTCGGCGTCATACTAGGGACAGGCCCAATATCCCTCTTTAATTGGAGATAGTATGTTTGGAATACCGTGTTCGACTGCCATTGTTTTCCCATATCACCCGAGTACCAGAGTGTGGTGAACTTCACAACGAGTGGCTCAAATGGCTCAATGTCTAGGAAGGTCGTACCTTCCGACATCTCCCAGGTAGTAAATGCTATGAGGATCAGTAGCCATCTAAAATGGAAATCATAGCCCTGATCCCAAGCTTTGCGACAATCCAATTCAAGCTGGTTAACTAAGTACTTCTCCCAGTTCAACTGGAGTCCTTATACACATTTTCCAGCGAGGTTAACAACGAATCCTTGACCTGCGTAGGTCTGTTCTTTCTCACTATCTTTCCTGCGATCATCTGGCGGGCCATGCGCACTATGCCATTCTGGATGGAGTCTCCCTTGTAGCCTCACGTCCCCTTTTCTACATCACCATAGGTATCCTTAATCCTCTGTGCCAGGGCGCGATCTATAGCCTTCCCTGGGTAGAAGTCTTGTGGGTCTGGTCCCTGCATGCTCAATCTGATGATCCTATGGATCAGCGTCGGATCGATTGCGATGCGTCTGTCTAGCCATAGATAGCCATCATGGTAGCACGATATCAAGATCTTAACACGCGCGTTAACCTCCTGGTGCCTTCCAAAATGTGGAATCTTCATCACATTCAAGATGGTGGACTGCGTGAGGTTCATAGTCCATGGTTGGGGGATTATCCTTGAGTTCTTCCCCTTCGTCCTAGTTAAGTACCTGTGAGGGGCGAGCATACTATGGTTCTTGCAGTCCCCTAGGTTGAAGTCGTTGAATTTTAATGTCGCAATCTTATCCTACTGTGTTCTAACTTCATGTATCCCCTTCAGGAGGTACGCAGTAACTAGGGTGTAATCGAAGTCTCTGGGGACACTGTCATGACTCACCTAGCCAAAGGCGGGATGTAGTTGGGAAGGATAGTCGCGATTAGCTTTTTATTCTCCAAGTCATCTCGATGCTTAGTTCTTTCCTCGGATGTAGCTTGAGATGGTCCAGATCCATGAGCAGTCGATGGGGAGGCTTACACTCCTCTCGTAGATGAAGCTTGAATCCCTGTGGACATTACTTTTTCGACCATTAGATCGATTAAGACTTCTTCTACACACTTTTTAGTTGCGCTGAGTTCGTCTGATATACACGCTCTCGATCAGATAACTCAGGTCGATGAATGAATGCTCGATGCAATAGAAAATGTGGTGAAATCTCAGTAAACACGACGCGGTAGCAATGAGTTCTCTCATTGGTGTAGATACAATTCGCAAAAGTGTTCTTGGTGAAACAGTCGATGGAATAAGTAGACAGCGAGGTAACAGATCTCTCCAACAAGCGAGAAGCCTTCATCAATGCAGTTATGTTCGTTGTGGTGCGGTCCCAACGGTCTAATAACGAGATTTCTAGTCATAACTGTTGTTCCAACCATTCGGGGTGTCGGTCTAATGGTTATAATGCTTCCAACGGTCATATCGCTTCACCATGGCAAAGTGCCATGTTGTGTTGTTCTGATATCCCGGTGAAGTTCTAGTTTTGCAAGCCTTCCTTCTACGAAGTCCCCTATGGAACCTTCTGCAACTTTTTTATTCTGGATTTCTTCTTACTGAGTTTTCCAGCCTTCTTCCCTATGATCTTTGTCTCAGTATTCCTCTTTCCATTATGATTATTATCTCCTTTTTGCATAGTTACTTCGCGTTGTTGAGATTATTTCGTAGGATTCGAGGGCAATACTTCTTCATTGTCTGAGGTAGGTGCTCCACTCTTATGTGAGTCTTCTTGTGTTCTTTCAACTTCGACATCCAAGTTTTTGGTTCTAAACAACTTCGATATGTTCTCATATTCTTCAATAAAGTGCGTTATCCTATGAGTCATAAAATATTTTAATTCTTGCTTCTTTTGTTCTAAGACTTTCTCTTTTTTTCTTCTAGCATGATCCTTCTCAATCCATGTTTTTCCTAGTAACATAGCAAATGGGGCGTTGTTCTCAATAAATTTTATAACCTCAAAATCTTCCTCTGTCAGAATTCCATGAGCAATCATAGATATCTGGGTGAGTCTTCCACATAGAGTTATCAACTTTCCTCTAAATAATCCTACTCCTCCCAATGAAGGAATCATAGTAGGCTTTCCTAAAATTTCTCAGGTTCTTTCTGTCATGACATTCACATGTGTTACCTCATCCAGAACATAGTCAATGTCAAAGTCTCCTATTTTTGTTTCTATGCACTCTTTTTCTTTCAATCTCTCTGATAACTTGACATTTCTGTGACCATTCAGGGTTTCTTTCATTCGTAGTAATACATTCTCTGATTCTTTCTGGGGTTCTTCCATGGTCTTAGTTTCTTGATATTCCTCAAGGTTTTCTTGTCTCATATTCATTCTGTCAACCTTAGCAATCATTCTAGGGAAGTCCAAAACTTCATGGTCTATAGCTTTACAACAAAGGAAAATAGGACCTCTACCAGGGCATTCCTTAGCAAGATGTCTCGGTCTTCTAAATGATCCCCAACCTTTCATGTACTGCACACTAGGGTCACAGTAACTAACCTACAAAAAAAAAAATCTAGGATCCTACATCCATTTGTTAGTCCAAACATTCTTTGTATGCATAGGAATAACATATCTTTCATCATTTCTATCAGATATACTCATATCAATTCTTCTTTCTTCTAGATGTTCCCTAGTTTTCAGGCTAGGACAAAATTTATCAAACATATCTAGATTCATACTTTCAAAATAAAAATTTCCACTTATCTTACCTTTTCAATCAAAAAATTTCACTGTTCTTACCTTTATCAGTGCACAAAGCTTCAATTTCTTACCTCTTTTCTTCAGATCCGACTTCTCTTCTTAGCACAAATATTCACAAGTCAATTAGAATACTGTGCACTAGGGAAACAGATCTACGCATGGATCTTTCTCTTTTTCTTTACTTCAGTTCCCAGCAATCACAGTTTCAGGTCCTGAAAAAAGAACCATTTGTTGACACAGGGGCAGACCCAGGGTTCAATGCTTCAACAGTGCACCAACAAAACCCTAACTACCAGCCATTTTGACAACACCTACGAAGCAGATGCAGTCTCACCCGACGTAGGAGCAAGGGTGGTTGCAGGACTCCAGTGTCTGCAACCTTATCTAGGACACAGATATGTTATTCTAACACCTTAATAGAGAACTTAGAAATGATAGATCATTAGTATTCATCCTTAACTCACAATGCAGATAAATCCTAATAAGAGATCAATGCAGTATTCACCCAGATCTAGTATATTCAAGTACTAAGCACATTCACATAGATTAGATCTAGCATTCATTCATATTATTAAGCACAAATCATCAACAGATCTATCTATCATTTATCTATGCCAAAGCACTAAGCAAGTAAACACATAAACACATCAATACATCACACAAATCATAACAACATAGGATATGCGTGGTTCACCCCCAGCTTGGGGCTATGTCCACCAACTCTTCTTCTCTTTTATTATATTTTATCAATCTTCTACATGCACAGAGCCACGATATCCTACTTTGCATAGGACAAGATATCTATGCGCACTCCGCTACATCCTCCTTCCCCAAGCTAGATCACACCACAAAGCCTTTACATGGTCTCTTACAGTCATTTGCACTTAGCCTTGCAAGCTTCTCATAGTATGCACAAAGCATGTACAACTACCACTTGCACTTAGCATATCATCACACAGATGTCTATATCATCCTTCGCGCTCCTTCTTACATTGCCTAGATATTTATTTATCCATTACAAAGTGGGCCTAAACATGGTTAAACCCATGGGTCGACATCCCCATACCCATTACATAAGCCCAAAACCAAAAAAGCCCTAAACAAGGGGCTAAGATCCCAAGATCTCCGCTTCGACTTATGCTCCGCCTTTAACAGCCTGTCGAAGTCCCAAAATAGGTCAAACATGACCAAGGATCCTCAAAACTTGGTCAAGGGCCAACAACACTGCAACTGGCTAATGCACACTTTTAGAGGAGGGTTTTGATTGGGTAACAAGTGAAATGATCCAACCTTTATTTATATAGTTCGAATCACCTTCAATTTCCTTATGGGGAGGGTTGTGATTGTCTAACAAGTGAAATGATATAGCCTTTATTTATACAGTTCAAGTCAACTTCAATTTCCTTGTGGGGTCGACTTCTTCTTTTGTCTTCAATTTCCTCTTTAATGGTTTTCGGGGTTTCTTCAATGGTTTGTTTTTCTTCTTGGAATTTATTCTTCACTAGAAAGGTTGTCCATGAGCCTTGTTGATGTATTATCTCCTTACATGCACATCTAATTAATATAGGGCTCTAATTTTGAGTAGATTCATCGAGAAGCCCCTTATTGCAAGAGGTCTCTTGAGCCTACATATTCAACATTAGACTAGACTTGTAAACAAGTCAAACTTGCCATATAAAAAATAGATCACTCCAACCTAGAGAAAGCAATGTGAGAGCATCTCAAGTCTTTATCACTCCTCGTCAACTCAACATGACTAATAGGAGAAAGACTACACCTGGGCCATTCACCACTAGCCAAATTAGCATGGCCCTGTGAGTGAATGTATCATTCTCCCTTGGTCAAATCAGCATGACCAATATGAGAGAATGTCTTCCCGATGCTGCCAACTGGAGAAACATCAACATCCTAGACCATTCACCACTAGAAAAATCAACATGGCCCCGTGAGTGAATGTATCATTCTCCCTTGGTCAAATCAGCATGACCAATCTGGGAGAATGTATTCCCGATGTTGAAACATCAAAAAATGCGATGATGGAAACATTAAAATAATTACTCAGAGAATATGGCTTGGATGTGAAGCTAGATGGATCACAGCAGAAGGTGCTTATGGAGGAGTTTCTACTCTCTGGAACTCAGAATCCATGGAAATGGAAGACTTTAATGCTAGACATAGGTTACTCACCCTAAAATTCAAAGTGAAAATCTCAGGAGAAGAATGATACATCACAAATTCTTATGGTTTGAATCCTTACAGTCTAAAGAGATGCTTCTTGGATGAAATTAACCTACTAGGATCGTCCTTGAAGCATTAAGTATGGATCTTGAGAGGGCATTTCAATATGATCAAGTCCACATTAGAAAAGAAAGGGGGTATCCAGATCTTAGATCCTAAGAATGTAGCTTTCAAAGAAATTACATAAAGGCTCTATCTAGAAGATGTCCCCCTCCGGGAATGGTCCCTTTACTTGGAATAACACAAGATTGTTGCTCACCTAGATAGGTTTATGCTCTCTAAAGAAGGCCTTCAATCCAAATAGGGTCTCTCTACATGTGTTCTCCCCTACCATGGTTTGAATCATTATCCCATCATCCTGGAGTGGCCCCCATTTTGGAAGCAAGGGCCCATTCCATTTCGATGTGAGAAATTATGGATTGACCATCCAGATTTTCTTCCAAACTTGTCAACATGGTGGAAAGGCCCAAAATATCTCCAACGAATCGAAATGTTCCAGTTCCAGCAAAGACTAAATCAAGTTAGGCAGTGCATTAGGAAGTGGAACAAATAAGTGTTCAAGAATATCTTCAAAGATAAGAGGAAACTAGAAAAAAGAAATGGAAGATATCCAACAAAAAGGGATTCAAGGGAACTACTATTCAGAGCTTAGTTCTCAGGAAGCTGAAATTAGAGAAGGTCTAGCGAAAAGAGACCAACAGGAAGATATATTATGAAAGAAAAAATACAAGATCCATTGGATTATGAAGGGGGACAAGAACACTAAGTTCTTCCACAACTCCTTAATCCAAAGAAGGAATAAAAATAGAATTGTTTCTATCAAATCTCAGGATGGGAGTACCAAATTTAAATAGGAGGGCATCAAGGAGGAGCTTCGGAATTATTAACAAGACCTCCTTTCCGAACCCGAGGTTAACATACAGGGGGGGATATCCAAAATAATTGAAGCCATCCCCATGTTGATTTCCCCAGAATAGTCCCAAAGTTTGATGAGGCCAACTTTCTTAGAGGAAGTAGAATATATTGTCAAAAATATGGTCTAAGGAAAATCCCCATGCCCATATGGTTTCACCATTGACGTTTTCCAAGCTAGGTGACCAATTATTGATAATGATATCTGGGAAGTAATTGAAGAATCACAAAGCTCCAGATCCATTATGCAGGTGTTCAATTCCACTTTCATCACATTAATCCCTAATATTAAAGGAGATAACACTGTAGATAAGTTTCATCATATCTCTTTATGTAATGTCATTTATAAAATTATTTCCAAATTGATAGCTACTAGGATTAAGCTAGTCCTTCCGCTTATTATCTCTCAAGAGAAGGGAGGTTTCGTGGAAGGCCAAAATATATTGGATGTGATTGTAGTATCCCATGAGGCTATTCATTCCCTTAAGGTTTGAAAGAAAGTGGGGATGATGATGAAATTGGATATTTCTAAAGCCTATGACAAGTTGAATTGGGATTTCCTTAGGAATATGTTACTTGATTTTGGATTTGGAGGGGAATGGGTGGACTGGGTCATGAACCTAGTTTCCTCAACCTTCTTTTCCATCCTAGTGAATGGTTCCCCCTCCAAGACCTTCAATGTCTATAGGGGTATCCATCAAGGAGACTCGTTAT
>JZKD02S1604110.1:13193-29568 GCA_000966675.3 Picea glauca | reverse complement strand
TTCCTATTATCCCATTTGGCTTTCTTATCAGCATCAGTGGGTGTTGTTTCCTTTCCCAAGGTAATCCGATACAAGCCTTTACTTCTTAATAAATCCTCCATATGGGATTTCCATTATAAGTAGTTGGTGTTGGTAAGTAAGAGATTACTTGTAGAATCCATATTAAATATTCAGATAATATGGATAAAAACTTAAACTAATGATCTAAATGAAAAGAGCTCGAAAAGTTATGCAATTTTAAAAAGCGGCACTGAAAACAGACTTCGGATGTGAGAGTTATGCCCTTTTAAAAAAAGTCATAAACGGTAACCAAATGACCACGTGATAGTGTAAGTTGTTTTATGAAGTGATCCACTTTTATAAAGAGAAGTGGGGATCACTTTTACAATGAAGTTATTTTATAACAGAAAATTTGCATGCAAAATAAATAACTCTAAAATAAAATATTAAAGCTACTTATAGTGATTCACTTTTATACTTGAAGTGAAATACACTTTACAATTTTAGCATGAACTTGTTCAAAAAAGGTAACAAAAGAGAGACTTGAACTCAAGACCTCTTACTTAATAAGGAAACTTTTAACCAAATGGTCTGGCAAAACATATTGTAACATTCAGAAGGAGGATTGGGGGTGTTGTTTTTGTGGTGGTAGTGGTGGTGGAATACGGCCTTGGAGAGTGTGCTAAAAAAAAGATCTTTTCACACAAGAAAAAAATCCCGCTTCTCGATGACAACAAGGGTTAGATCTTGGTTAGCTTACCCAGAAGATGCACCTATTCCAATATGTTTTTGATTTGACGATATCACACAGGGCGTGGCAAAGAGAATACACGGATCTAAAAGAGTAGAAACCCAGAAACAAATAATATCAAACCGAAATAAAACCAAAATAATACTTTGCAAAAAATTTTAAAATGCATATTCAGGCTTTATACCTTCGGATCTGACTATAACGATCGTATCTTGGCCAAACGGAAACCTTTTCAAGTGAAACAAAAAGTGTTCCTGACTGAAACGGGTGCTCTGAATGTAATGGAACAGTCCTATTGGTCTAGAAATGTATGTAAATGACAGAAAATGGATAAAAGGCAACTCGGCTTCACGATCTCGATCTACAACAAGAGCGAGTCTGCAAACAGGCTCTGATACCATGTTCGACAACATAGGTATTCCAACAGAGGATGAACACCTTTAGTAACCAATCACATAACCAGATAAAAGATCAACACATGATGTTTTCACATGGTAAAATTCCTACGGGG
Source organism: Picea glauca (assembly GCA_000966675.3). Classification (NCBI taxonomy): domain Eukaryota; kingdom Viridiplantae; phylum Streptophyta; class Pinopsida; order Pinales; family Pinaceae; genus Picea; species Picea glauca. The sequence goes on along the minus strand of JZKD02S1604110.1, from coordinate 28,306 downwards.
AAACATCCACGGCCCCAGCCAACGTGGCCACTTGGAGCAGTTTATTAATGCAAAAGAAAAAGATTACAGAGATATTTTACAAGAGAGTTTCTCACAATCAGTCATCAGCAAATGACCCTTCATTCTCTTTAAATAGAGATCATGGACCAATTGGGTGTTAATCCATGGATCAATGGTTGTTAATATCGAGGAGAGTATGAACCATCGGATCACTCTATGTCGGGAACATATCGTGACCGTCGGATTTCCTAACTACAAATGCATACTAATGCATACTAAATAAACACACTAAGAAACACACTTTTACCTAAAGACACATTAGACCAAGTAGACCTTAACTAACTCCTAAGTGTCTAAATATCTGGACATTACCACTAGGCAGATCATCATGGCCCAATGAGTGAATATATCATTATCCCTTGGTCAAATCAGCATGACCAATCTGGGAGAATGTTTTCCTAATGCTACTATATGGATAAACATCAACATCCTCTATCATTCACAGCTATCCAAATCATCATGACCAATCTGGGAGAATGTCTTCTTGATGTTGAAACATCAACACTCCCTCTCAACGAGGGATACATTATGCATCATGCTAAGCTTGTCTCTAAAGTATACAAACTTCTCCCTAGACAAAGGCTTGGTGAGAATGTCCACAATCTTCTCATATGTGGATATGTACTGGAGCTTTACTACTCCCTTCTGCACCATGTCTCGGATGAAGTGATATTTGATCTCAATGTGCTTCAACCTATCATCAAATACTGGATTTTTTGAAAGCTTGACACAACTTTGATTAACGCATTGTATCAAGGTTGTCTCTTTCTCCTGATCAAATAGTTTTGCAAGAAGCTTATGAAGCCACACTACTTTGCGAGTTGTGACAATGGTTGTGATATACTCTACTTCTGTTGTACTAAGTGATACAAAAGCTTTCTTCTTTCTAATACTAAGTTGAAGTATCACCTCAAGGTGTTATTTCTGTCCATTGCAGTCCCTAACCAGTCATAATCAGTATATCCCTGCAGCCTCACTTCACCACCTGAGACATATCTCAGACAATATCCAATTGTACAACGTAGGTACCTCAACACATTCTTTTCTACAACCCAATGGAAACACCTAGGCTCAACCATAAACTAGCTCAGGGTGCTCACTACAAAGAAAATATTTGTCTTGGTGTTGACCAGGTTCATCAAGGATCCAATCAGCTTCGTATACATAGTGGGATCCACCAAATATGAAACTGAAGAAGAATCAATCAACTTCTTTGTATTTGTCATCATATGTGTATCCATGGATCTGTAGTCCATCATATTGAATCTACTCAAGATCTCAATTGTGTACTTCCCTTGTCCAATGAATATCTCACATGGTTTCTTCCACACCTCCATTCCCAAGAAATAATACATCAAGCCAAGATCCTTCATTTCAAACTATGAGGCTAACTCTCTCTTGCACCTGACAATGAGTCTCTCTATCCCCGTAAGGAACAAATCATCAACATACATCACCAATAGAAATGAATCACCATCAACAACCTTGTATTAAAGGTTTGGATCTGCATCACTCTTGGTGAATTCCAAACTCATTAAGTATCCATCAATCATGGAGTACCGTGCCTTGGGTTCCTACTTGAGTCCATACAAAAGTCTCCTCATAGTCCACTCCCTATTTCTGAGATCTCTCGCCACAAAACTCACCTTGTATTTCTCGATGCTACCACCTATTGCATTCTTGATCTTATAGATCCACTTGGAAGTCACCACTAACTTCCCCTCTAGTCTCGAAACTCTCTCCCACACATCATTCTTCGTGATGGACTGATACTCTTCCATCATGGCATCCTTCAAAACTTGTTGGCCTACTACCTACTCATAACTGGAAGGTTCAGAATCAATGATCTGACTCATCAATTCCATATAACTTGAGAACCTATGAGGTTGTTTTCTCTCTCTCAAAGTACCATTGGGAGCTGCATTCCCCTTTGCATCCTGCAAAGTGTCATGAAGCTATGTTGGCCTCTTCCTGGTCACTGCAACATCATTTTTTTTAGGTTTGTAAGGAACCGACAACTCCCTCTTGATCCCTTCTTTCTTGTAGAAATCACTAAAGTCAATGGAGGTATACTCTCCTCCATTATATGTCCTCAAAACCCTAATCTTCTTCCCTCGACAATGTGCAACTCTCTGACCTGATGAGGACTCTATCTCATCAATCTGTCAAAAGTGTGAAGCCATTTTTTCCATTCCAAAGCACCTGAGTTGCACCCATCATAACTTACCATGAAAATTCAAGAAAAGTCATCGTAACATACTTTTATGATCTGGGATCTCTGTCAATCCACCAGAACTCCCAACCTGTCACACCACTGAGTTGCAATAGTCCATAACTCCTCGTCTAAAAATTTTGCTTCATGTCTCAAACTAGAGACCATATAACATGTTTCCACTTGAAACCATCCCTATATATCCCTCTCATAGCTACCACATGTGACTTGCTCAGAACAAGAATAAGAACAAGGAAAAAAATGTGTCTTGAAGCACCACTCTCTACCAACCAGGTATCACTAAAATAAATAGTCTTTCTAAAGTTCATATGCAATCTCATCAAGCTTAGATTCCTTTGTCTTCTTTTGTGGTCGATGCTCATCAACATTGGTTTTTGATGCATGTTTCTTTGCCTTCATTTTCTTCTTAGGACACTAAGAATTATAGTGACCAAATGTATGACAATTGAAGCACTTGATCCTTGAAATATCCTTCTTCTTTTGTTCTTGAAATAGAGTTGATCCTCCACCTGTATTTTTCTTTCCAAAATTTGTCTTTCCTTTTCCTCTTCTTACATGAGTTGCAAGAGCTTGAGTTCCTTCATCCCAGCGTCTCTGCAAGATATCCTTGGAAAACATTATGGCCTCCTCTTGGACACAATCATATCATCACTGATCAAACTTAGGAAAATCCTCTTTCCCACAAATGCTCTAAACAAATGACTCCCATGAAGAAGGTAATCCATTAAGAGTTATTGTAACAAGTTTTGTACCACCAATAGTGTCTCCAATGGCATTGATTTGATCTCTCAACTGGGATACTTTCATAAAATAAGTGGCAATTGAATTTGACTTGGTCATCATGATACAATGGAGCTGATTCCTCAAAGCCAATTTTTTGTTAGTGTTCTTACTCTCAAACAATCCCACCGATGCATCAAACATTCCTTTGGTAGTATTCAACATGGCAATGTGTGGAATCAAATGATATTTTATGAAATCTATCAAGAACCTCTTAGACTTTGCTTCATTCTTCTTGTGTCTGGCTTTCTCTTCATCATTCTCTGGTTCTGAGACATTTTCTTTTACATAATTCTAAATATCATTTTCATCCAAGATGAAGAGTATCCTAGTCTTCCAAAATCTAAAATTTGTAGCACCATCCAACCTGTCTTCTACTCTAAGGTTGGTCACCATCTTGACAAGAAGAAGTCTGAAATATGAATTAGAAGGTTCAATGTTCTCAAAAACATCAATAAACTTGAAACCCTAAAATTTCAACTTTGAAAGAATGTCAAACTAAGAGCACCAGTAGATGTGCTAGGGCAAGGCAATTTGATCTATGTTGAAATTAGTCTCAACGTTGTCCAATAAATTCCCAACAACTTTCAAAGAAATTCTTGGGCAATGACAAATCTGAGACTGTGCAGCAGAAAATATTAACAAAGCTTTGATACCATGTTCAATTTTCAATTTTCATATCTAATAATGATTTCTTTATGATTTCAAACAAAATTTTATACCATTGTTATCATAGAATAATTACACATCGAAAATCTCAACCAAAAAAAAATTGCAATGGAAACAATAGAATCATAGAAAGATATCCATGCACAGTATACACAAGATTTTACCCTGGGAAACCCAACCTTAGGAGAAAAACCAACAACTTTTATTAAGAAAAAATCAATCCAAGTTTATCACCATCAATAAGAAGAAACCCAAACACAAGATAGTTGTGCCCTTGAGGAATAATCTTCAAAGAAATATAGTTCACCCTAGGCAAGAGGTGCACCCCAAAAAGATCTCCAAAAGATAGAGCACCTCAAAGGATAGTGCAATCGACAGCTGACAATTGTAACTTGTAACTATGCACTGCAACTGGGAATTGTGCACTACAATTGGGAAATGTGCACTACAACTAGGAACTATGCACTTGTTGGCACATGGGCAGACCCAGGGTTCAATGCTTCAATGGTGCACCAACAAAACCCTAACTACCAGCCCTTTCGGCAACACCTGCGAAGCAGATGCTGTCTCACTCGAGGTAGGAGCAGGGGTGGTTGCAGGACTCCAGTGTCTGCAACCTTAGCTAGGACACATATATTTGATTGTAACACCTTAACAGAGAACTTAGCAGTTATAGATCATTAGTATTCATCCTTAACTCACAACGCAGATAAATCCTAACAAGCGATCAACATAGTATTCACCCAGATCTAGTATATTCAAGTACTAAGAACAATCACATAGATTATATCTAGCATTCATTCATATTATTAAGCACAAATCATCAACATATCTATCTATCATTTATCTATGCCAAATCACTAACCATGTAAACACATAAACACATCAATACATCGCACAAAGCATAACAACACAGGATATACGTGGTTTACCCCCAGCCTAGGGCTATGTCCACCAACTCTTCTTCTCTTTTATTATATTCTTTCAATCTTCTACATGCATAGAGCCATGAGATCCTACTTCGCATAGGATAGGAGATCTGCGCGCACTCTGCTAGATCCTCCTTCCCCGAGCTAGTTCACAACACAAAGCCTTTACACAGTCTCTTACAGTCATTTTCACTTAGCCTTGCAAGCTTCTCACAGTATGCACAAAGCATGTACAACTACCACTTGCACTTAGCATATCATCCTTTGCGCTCCTTCTTACATCGCCTAGACATCTATTTATACATTACAAAGTGGGTAGGTAAACCCATGGGCCGACATCCCCGTACCCGTTACATAAGCCCAAAACCCAAAAATCCCTAAAGAAGGGGCCAAGATCCTGCGATCTCCGCTTCGACTTGTGATCCACCTTCGACAACCTGTCAAAGTCCCAAAATAGGTCAAACATGACCAAGGATCCTCAAAACTTGGTCAAGGGCCAACAGGCCCCCAACACTCACCTGTGACTCATCCTGGTTCATTCTGGTCTGGGTAGCTCTGCTTCAAACACCTTGAGCTTGACTCGAGCTAATTCAACCTATTGTTGTTCCAAGGCCTCCTGCTCAGTGAACTCTTGGATAACTACTTCGTTGACAGGTCCCTCTAAGCATTGTTCAACTGTAGTGACTACTTTCTCCAACTCTGCTTCTTGGCCTTCAATATCTTCAAATAGTTGGCATGCTTCGTCCTGGACTGGTTGGAGCCTTTGAGTCACTTCCATGACTTTGATTTGTATGGTGTGTACCTATTGTATAACAGTGCGTTGTTCCTGGGATCGCTTCATCCTCTCAACTACTGACAGGAGCTTCAACTACGCCTGTATTGTCGTTGTTTGTTTCTTTTTTGCCTAGAGTTGTGATTCCAGTGCCTTTAGTTTAGAGTCTTTAGCAAGTCGCTCATAGGTGTGTGCACTTCTACTGCTAAGGTGTTTACATTCCAGAGTGAGTGCTCTGATCCTCTCAACTGTGCTCTGGGCAGTGGCTTCTCTTTGGTCTCGTACATCTTGTGGGGTTCTTGGCACTGTTTGTAGCTCTAGGTCTGTGATTTTCTGTTGAAGTTGCTGGATAGCTTTTGCAAGTTGTGCGACTTGATGCTCCACTAGTTCGTCCGCCTTTTGCTCTAATCCTGTCACAGAGAGAAGTGCTCTATTGACTGCTTCTTTGACTCCAAGCTGCTCTGTGAGCAACTTCTCTTTCTCTTGCTAGATCTGTGCTCTCTCCTCTGTGAACTTGGTGTGGAGGTCATCCTTCTCCTGCTGTGCAACTCGGCGTTGCTCTACCATTTCTTGTTGTGCTTGCTTTAGGGCCACCGTGGCCTGTTCTTTATCTTCTTGCACTAAGCGAAGGTGAGCTTCGGTCACATCAACTATTCTACAAAGTTGGGCATGTTCATCCCCCAACTCTAGTTCTTCTGATTGCGGGGGTGCTGTGGATACTGCATGGCTGGAGTGAAGGGCCTTTTGTACCCCTCTTAGTTCTGTCTCAATTTTTTCATGCATGGTTTCTTGTTTGGTTTCTTTGTTCTGCATAATATCTTTTGAAGCATCTGATACAGCTATGATGATGAAGTCGAAGTCATCGAGCATGAGCACGGTCTGCAACTTGGTCTTACTAGCTCTGGTTTTCTTCCTCGAGGTAGGTTTGATGGGGGGAACCTTTCTCTTCTTAGAGGGATCATCCTCATCAACAGGATCCCTAGGCGGTGTTACTTCGCCTGGCTTCTGCTAGTCTTCTTTGCCATTGGTCTCTTCTTTATTTACTTTGTCATTATTTCCTCGTCCAGGTGATTCTGAAGCAGTTTCATCTAATGCACTGCTCAGGTTCTATACCTCTTCTATATTTTTCCCTTTGTTGGTTCCGGGGGTGTCATGCTCTTCGTCAGTGGCCTCTGAGCTACCAATTAGTTCAGGATCAGACATTTCTTCAGGTCAACAGGGATAAGGAGCTCTGCAAACCGGTCCTTAGTTATCTCTTTGAGGTCCTCCTCTATGAGCTTATAATATGACATAATCTCTTCTTTATACTCATATGCATGCACAGTGATATAAATAAAGTGTCAATTTGCACAAAACTTCATGAGGGGTTTGAACCGGTGCAAGGTGTTCGGCGTCATACGAGGGACAAGCCCAATATCCCTCTTTAATTGGAGATTGTATGTTTGAAATACCGTGTTCGACTTCCATTGTTTTCCCATATCGCTCGAGTACCAAAGTGTGGTGAACTTCATAACGAGTGGATCGAATGGCTCAATGTCCGGTAAGGTCGTACCTTCCGGCATCTCCCAGGCAGTAAATGCTACAAGGATCAGCAGCCAGCTGAAATGGAAATTATAGCCCTGATCCCGAGCTTCGCGACAATCCAATTCAAGCTGGTTGACTAAGTACTTCTCCCAATTCATCTGGAGTCCTTCTACACATTTTCCAGCGAGGTCAACAACGAACCCTTGACCTGCATAGGTTTGTTCTTTCTCACAAGCTTTCCTGCGATTAGCTGGCAGGCCAGGCGCACTACGCCATTCTATATGGAGTCTACCTTGTAGCCTCGCGTCCCCTTTTCTACATCACCATAGGTATCCTTAATCCTCTGTGCCAGGGTGTGATCTATAGCCTTCCCTGGGTAGAAGTCTTGTGCGTTTGGTCCCTGCATGCTCAATCCGATGATCCTATGGATCAACATCGAATTGACTATGATGCGTCTGTCTAGCCATAGATAGCCATCATGGTAGCATGATATCAAGAGATTAACACGTGCGTTAACCTCCTGATGCCTTCCAAAATGTGGAATCTTCATCACATTCAAGATGGTGGACTGAGTGAGGTTCATAGTCCATGGTTGGGGGATTATCCTCGAGTTCTTTCCCTTCGTCCTAGTTAAGTACCTGTGAGGGGCGAGTATATTGTGGTTCTTGCAGTCCCCTAGGTTGAAGTCGTTGAATTTTAGTGTCGCGATCTTATCCTGTTGTGTTCTAACCGCATGTATCCCCTCGGAAGGTACGCAGTAACTAGGGTGTAATCGAAGTCTCTGGGGACACTGTCATGACTCACCCAGCCAAAGGCGGGATGTAGTTGGGAAGGATAGTCGGGATTAGCTTTCCATTCTCCAAGTCATCTCGATGCTTGGTTCTTTCCTCAGCTGCAGCTTGAGATGGTCCAAATCCATGAGCAGTCGATGGGGAGGCTTACACTCCTCTCATCGATGAAGCTTGAATCCCTATGGACATTACTTTTTCGACCATTAGATCGATTAAGACTTATTCTACACACTTTTCAGTTGCACTGAGTTCGTCCGACATACATGCTCTCGATCGGATAACTCAGGTCGATGAATGAATGCTCAATGTAATAGAAGAGGTGGTGAAATCTCAGTAAACACAGCGCGGTAGCAATGAGTTCTCTCATTGGTGCAGATACAATTTGCAAAAGTCTTCTTGGTGAAACAGTCGATGGAATAAGTAGACAACGAGGTAACAGATCTCTCCAACAAGCGAGAAGCCTTCATCAATGCAATTATGTCCATTGTGGCACGGTCCCAACGGTTTGATAACGAGATTTCTAGCCATAACTGTTGTTCCAACCATTCGGGGTGTCGGTCTAATGGTTATATGGCTTCCAACGGTCATATCGCTTCGCCATGGCGAAGTGCCATGTTGTGTTGTTCTGATATCCCGACGAAGTTCTAGTTTTGTAAGCCTTCCTTCTGCGAAGTCCCCTATGGAACCTTCTGCAACTTTTTTATTTTGGCTTTCTTCTTACTGAGTTTTCCAGCCTTCTTCCCTATGATCTTTGTCTCGGTATTCCTCTTTCCATTATGATTCTTATCTCCTTTTTGCATAGTTACTTCGCTCTGTTGAGATTAGTTCGTAGGATTCGAGGGCAATACTTCTTCATTGTCTGAGGTAGGTGCTCCACTCTTATGTGAGTCTTCTTGGGTTCTTTCAACTTCGACATCCAAGTTTCTGGTTCTAAACAACTTCGATATGTTCTCCTATTCTTCAATCAAGTGCGCTATCCTATGAGTCATAAAATATTTTAATTCTTGCTTCTTCTGTTCTAAGACTTCCTCTTTTTTTCTTCTAGCATGATCCTTCTCAATCCATGTTTTTCCTAGTAACATAGCAAATGGGGCATTGTTCTCAATAAATTTTATAACCTCAAAATATTCCTCTGTCGGAATTCCATGAACAATCATAGATATCTAGGTGAGTCTTCCACATAGAGTTATCAACTTTCCTCTAAATAATCCTACTCCTCCCAATGAAAGAACCATAGCAAGCTTTCCTAAAATTTCCCAGGTTCTTTCTGTCATGACATTCACCTGTGTTACCTCATCCAGAACATAGTCAATGTCGAAGTCTCCTATTTTTGTTTCTATGCACTCTTTTTCTTTCAAGCTCTCTAATAAGTTGACATTTCTGTGACCATTCAGGGTTTCTTTTATTCGTAGTAATACATTCTCTGATTCTTTCTGGGGTTCTTCCATGGTCTTAGTTTCTTGATCTTCCTCAAGGTTTTCTTGTCTCATATTCATTCTGTCAACCTTAGCAATCATTCTAGGGAATTCCAAAACTTCATGGTCTATAGCTTTACAACAAAGGAAAATAGGACCTCTACCAGGGCATTCCTTAGCAAGATGTCCCGGTCTTCTAAATGATCCCCAACCTTTCATGTACTGCACACTAGGGTCACAGTAACTAACCTGCAAAAAAAAAAATCTAGGATCCTGCATCCATTTGTTAGTCCAAACATTCTTTGTATACATAGGAATAACATATCTTTCATCATTTCTATCAAATCTACTCATATCAAATCTTCTTTCTTCTAGATATTCCCTAGTTTTCAGGCTAGGACAAAATTTATCAAACATACCTAGATTCATACTTTTGAAATAAAAATTTCCACTTATCTTACCTTTTCAATAAAAAAATTTCACTGTTCTTACCTTTATCAGAGCACAAAGCTTCAATATCTTACCTCTTTTCTTTAGATCTGACTTCTCTTCTTAGCACAAATATTCACAAGTCAAGTAGAATACTGCGCACTAGGGCAATAGATCTAAGCATGGATCTTTCTCTTTTTCTTTACTTCAGTTCCCAGCAATCACAGTTTCAGGTCCCGACAAAAGAACCATTTGTTGGCACAGGGGTAGACCCAGGGTTCAATGCTTCAACAGTGCACCAACAAAACCCTAACTACCGACCATTTTGGCAACACCTATGAAGCAGATGCAGTCTCACCCGAGGTAGGAGCAAGGGTGGTTGCAGGACTCCAGTGTCTGCAACCTTATCTAGGACACAACTATGTTATTGTAACACCTTAATAGAGAACTTAGCAATTATAGATCATTAGTATTCAACCTTAACTCACAACGCAGATAAATCCTAACAAGAGATCAACGTAGTATTCACCCAGATCTAGTATATTCAAGTACTAAGCACATTCACATAGATTAGATCTAGCATTCATTCATATTATTAAGCACAAAGCATCAACAGATCTATCTATCATTTATCTATGCCAAAGCACTAAGCAAGTAAACACATAAACACATCAATACATCGCACAAATCATAACAACACAGGATATGCGTGGTTCACCCCCAACCTGGGACTACGTCCACCAACTCTTCTTCTCTTTTATTATCTTTTATCAATCTTCTACATGCATAAAGCCACGAGATCCTACTTCGCATAGGACAAGAGATTTGTGTGAACTCCGCTAGATCCTCCTTCCCTGAGCTAGATCACAGCACAAAGCCTTTACACGGTCTCTTACAGTCATGTGCACTTAGCCTTGCAAGCTTCTCATAGTATGCACAAAGCATGTACAACTACCACTTGCACTTAACATATCATCACACAGATGTCTATATCATCCTTTGCACTCCTTCTTACATCGCCTAGATATCTATTTATCCATTACAAAGTGGGCCTAAACATGGTTAAAACCATGGGTTGACATCCCCATACCCATTACATAAGCCCAAAACCCAAAAAGCCCTAAACAAGGGGCTAAGATCCCACAATATCTGCTTTGAATTATGCTCTGCCTTTGACAGCCTGTCGAAGTCCCAAAATAGGTCAAACATGACCAAGGATCCTCAAAACTTGGTCAAGGGCCAACAACACTGCAACTGGCTAATGCACACTTTTAGAGGAGGGTTTTGATTGGGTAACAAGTGAAATGATCCAACCTTTATTTATATAGTTCGAATCACCTTCAATTTCCTTATGGGGAGGGTTGTGATTGTCTAACAAGTGAAATGATATAGCCTTTATTTATACAGTTCAAGTCAACTTCAATTTCCTTGTGGGGTCGACTTCTTCTTTTGTCTTCAATTTCCTCTTTAATGGTTTTCGGGGTTTCTTCAATGGTTTGTTTTTCTTCTTGGAATTTATTCTTCACTAGAAAGGTTGTCCATGAGCCTTGTTGATGTATTATCTCCTTACATGCACATCTAATTAATATAGGGCTCTAATTTTGAGTAGATTCATCGAGAAGCCCCTTATTGCAAGAGGTCTCTTGAGCCTACATATTCAACATTAGACTAGACTTGTAAACAAGTCAAACTTGCCATATAAAAAATAGATCACTCCAACCTAGAGAAAGCAATGTGAGAGCATCTCAAGTCTTTATCACTCCTCGTCAACTCAACATGACTAATAGGAGAAAGACTACACCTGGGCCATTCACCACTAGCCAAATTAGCATGGCCCTGTGAGTGAATGTATCATTCTCCCTTGGTCAAATCAGCATGACCAATATGAGAGAATGTCTTCCCGATGCTGCCAACTGGAGAAACATCAACATCCTAGACCATTCACCACTAGAAAAATCAACATGGCCCCGTGAGTGAATGTATCATTCTCCCTTGGTCAAATCAGCATGACCAATCTGGGAGAATGTATTCCCGATGTTGAAACATCAAAAAATGCGATGATGGAAACATTAAAATAATTACTCAGAGAATATGGCTTGGATGTGAAGCTAGATGGATCACAGCAGAAGGTGCTTATGGAGGAGTTTCTACTCTCTGGAACTCAGAATCCATGGAAATGGAAGACTTTAATGCTAGACATAGGTTACTCACCCTAAAATTCAAAGTGAAAATCTCAGGAGAAGAATGATACATCACAAATTCTTATGGTTTGAATCCTTACAGTCTAAAGAGATGCTTCTTGGATGAAATTAACCTACTAGGATCGTCCTTGAAGCATTAAGTATGGATCTTGAGAGGGCATTTCAATATGATCAAGTCCACATTAGAAAAGAAAGGGGGTATCCAGATCTTAGATCCTAAGAATGTAGCTTTCAAAGAAATTACATAAAGGCTCTATCTAGAAGATGTCCCCCTCCGGGAATGGTCCCTTTACTTGGAATAACACAAGATTGTTGCTCACCTAGATAGGTTTATGCTCTCTAAAGAAGGCCTTCAATCCAAATAGGGTCTCTCTACATGTGTTCTCCCCTACCATGGTTTGAATCATTATCCCATCATCCTGGAGTGGCCCCCATTTTGGAAGCAAGGGCCCATTCCATTTCGATGTGAGAAATTATGGATTGACCATCCAGATTTTCTTCCAAACTTGTCAACATGGTGGAAAGGCCCAAAATATCTCCAACGAATCGAAATGTTCCAGTTCCAGCAAAGACTAAATCAAGTTAGGCAGTGCATTAGGAAGTGGAACAAATAAGTGTTCAAGAATATCTTCAAAGATAAGAGGAAACTAGAAAAAAGAAATGGAAGATATCCAACAAAAAGGGATTCAAGGGAACTACTATTCAGAGCTTAGTTCTCAGGAAGCTGAAATTAGAGAAGGTCTAGCGAAAAGAGACCAACAGGAAGATATATTATGAAAGAAAAAATACAAGATCCATTGGATTATGAAGGGGGACAAGAACACTAAGTTCTTCCACAACTCCTTAATCCAAAGAAGGAATAAAAATAGAATTGTTTCTATCAAATCTCAGGATGGGAGTACCAAATTTAAATAGGAGGGCATCAAGGAGGAGCTTCGGAATTATTAACAAGACCTCCTTTCCGAACCCGAGGTTAACATACAGGGGGGGATATCCAAAATAATTGAAGCCATCCCCATGTTGATTTCCCCAGAATAGTCCCAAAGTTTGATGAGGCCAACTTTCTTAGAGGAAGTAGAATATATTGTCAAAAATATGGTCTAAGGAAAATCCCCATGCCCATATGGTTTCACCATTGACGTTTTCCAAGCTAGGTGACCAATTATTGATAATGATATCTGGGAAGTAATTGAAGAATCACAAAGCTCCAGATCCATTATGCAGGTGTTCAATTCCACTTTCATCACATTAATCCCTAATATTAAAGGAGATAACACTGTAGATAAGTTTCATCATATCTCTTTATGTAATGTCATTTATAAAATTATTTCCAAATTGATAGCTACTAGGATTAAGCTAGTCCTTCCGCTTATTATCTCTCAAGAGAAGGGAGGTTTCGTGGAAGGCCAAAATATATTGGATGTGATTGTAGTATCCCATGAGGCTATTCATTCCCTTAAGGTTTGAAAGAAAGTGGGGATGATGATGAAATTGGATATTTCTAAAGCCTATGACAAGTTGAATTGGGATTTCCTTAGGAATATGTTACTTGATTTTGGATTTGGAGGGGAATGGGTGGACTGGGTCATGAACCTAGTTTCCTCAACCTTCTTTTCCATCCTAGTGAATGGTTCCCCCTCCAAGACCTTCAATGTCTATAGGGGTATCCATCAAGGAGACTCGTTATATCCCTTCATGTTCATCATTCTGGTAGAAGGTCTAGGTCGTAGCCTCACCCGAGCTAAATAGAAAGGGGACATCAAAGGGATCTCCCTCCATTAAGGAGAGGAGGCTCTGTCTCATCTATTATTTGTGTATGCTAACCTTTTTATGGGGATTCCTATGGTGAAATAAGTAGAAGCATTTAAAAAACTCTTGGACCTTTTCAACCTGACCTCGGGCACGGTCATTAACAAGGAGAAATATCAAGTCTTTTTCTTCAACACTCCCTAGTCAATCCATAGACATATGTCGACCCTGCTAGGATTTCAACCCTCTTTGCTTCCAACTAAATATTTAGGAGCCCCCCTCCTCCTCAAAGCTCTCCATAATCCTCTGTGGGAGGAAATCATGGCCAAACTAGAAGCCAAACTCAGTAGCTGGACTCACCACTTTCTCCCTTTTCTTGGTTGTGTCCTCTTGATCAAGTTCATCCTCTCATCCCTCCCTATGTACCTATTTTCTATTTTATCCACTCCTTGATGTTCATCAAGAAAATTCAAGATCTTCAACACAAATTTACTTGGGGGGGGGAGCCTCAAAAGAAAACAAATGGGTGTTGGTGGCCTGGGATACCCTCTGTAAACCCAATTCGAGAGGAGGGATAGGTCTCAGATATCCTAGGTTATTAGGAAAGCCTTGACAACGAAACTTTGGTGGAATTGGATCAAGTCCCCCAAGGCCTTTTGGGAAAAACTACGGAGTAAGTACATCTCCATGATTCCTAAGTAACATCTGATCAGAGAAAAGGGTGATAGGCCATGGTCTTTGATTTGGAATAATGCCTAGAGTAACCTCCTTTTGGTCCAACAACAGTTCTTATGGGAATTTCATAGTGGTTGTACAACCTTCTTTTGGGGAGACGGGTGGGACCAACTTACTATCTTAGGGGCTGAAGGAAATTTTCAAGAACTTCGTCAGACTATGGAGCATCCTGGCTGGGTGAAGGTGAACCATTATTGGAATACCAACCATTCAAGTCAAATCCCCTTTGTACAAATTCAAAATCCATTGGAGGAATGGCCAACTCAGTGTTATGAACATACCAGAGACATGGCCTTGAAACTCTTATTATAACATCAACTCGAGGATAGAGAAGGATAAGACATCATTTGTTGGGGTAGGAACATGGATAAAAATTTTAAGGTAAAAGAATCTTACTTATCCTTCTTAGATCTAGGGGAGAACCAAAGTCATTCATTATGGGAAAAAATTTGGTCGGTTACCCTCTGGCCTAAAATTTCTACCTTTCTATGGATGGTAGCGAACAAAAGGATTTTGAGGTGGGAATCCCTCCTCTGTAGAGGATTTATGGGGTCGTCAATATGTGTCCTTTGTATGGAAACAAAAGAATCCCTAGATTACTTGCTTGGCTCTTGCAAGTTCACGACTCAACTTTGGGATATTGGCACGACCCTCTTTAGGAAAACAGACTTGAGGAATCATAATATGACTGAAACCATATAATTATGGAGTGATAACCCCTTTAACAACCCTATCCTTAATAGAGTCTCGGAAACCTTTCCAGGCTTTCTCATGTGGAACTTTTGGAAAGAAAGGAATAGGAGAATATTTAAAGATAAAATGTTTA
>JZKD02S1604099.1:126524-175690 GCA_000966675.3 Picea glauca | reverse complement strand
AAAATTTTCGTAACTGAGATATATATATGATTGATTTCGTCGGTCTTTCGATGAATTAGGTCAAATTTACCAAACAATAAGTCAATGACCGTTTGATTCTCACACGTGCCATAGTTCGTCGTTTGATTCTCACACGTGCCATAGTTCGTCTCTATAGAGACTAACTCGTGGTTGGTCGCTCTAGCGATGAAATTTCATCACTATAACGAACAACGTAGAATGTTGGTCACTAGAGCGGTGAACAGTTGGACCCCGAAAAAAAAGAAGTAAATTTAGACCAAAAAAAGCAAAAAAGTTACGACGATATTTTAAACTATTGTAATATTTCGTCGTAATTTCCACCCAATGTAGTAGTGATTTAGCTCACTCAATAACTCTATGCCACCCTCAATGAATCTAACAATCAATTCAAGGAGTTCCTTTAGGAACTCATGAATATGGTTCCTTCTGTGGCATCAGAAATACCATGACCAAGGTCATTAGCTCGAGGATGAGCCAAGTAATAGTGTTGGGGGATTGTTGGCACCCAAAGTTTTTGGATAAAGATTACATGCGTTCACAAAAATAGTTTTGCGTGAAAACTAGTAGCTGCATGACAGATGAAATAAGGTGCATGTGCCAGTCAGAGTTCCATAATACGCACCAAGAATCAAGAAGATACCACATGCATGTTGAAATAAGGAAGAAGATATTCAAGAATATTTCTGAATGATTAACTTAGGTAACATGAGAGATTGTGGAGCAGTTTAGGGATGAGCTGAAAAGTTAGTTAAGACTGCCACTACTCCGAAGAGGCTATGTGGGTTGCATGCGGGTGGCCTAAGTGTGTGAAATTGATAGTCAACAAAGAGAGTGGAGTAGAGGTGAAAGTGACAAAGTGCCAGAGCAAAGAAGGAAAAAAAAGGGAGCATCGAAGACACATATGGTCTATGTGATTCTCATGGAATCTCGGGTGATACCTTGTTCAGTCTTTGATTGAGGATTGATATGCCAACACCTTGGGGTTTTGTTAGTCAAGTCTAGATGAACCCTGTATCATCAACCCCCGAGTGTTAAGAAGGATGCGTGCAAGCGAGACAATAGACACTTTGTAATATCAAGTTTCTCTTCCCAAATTCATTGCCTCTTTTGACAAGTGAAAGCTAAGGCAAATAGATAAATAAAATTAATCTCAAACTCAAATAAATATATCACTAGCACAACCGCTAACTCGCGGCTGGTGAACACCGAAAGAGTTACGGTTCATATAAAAACTATAGCGTTAAAAAAAAATCCAGTCAGATAATCAAACTCTAACTGAGCCAGATAATGAAACTTTCAAGAATTCTAAAAGTTAATCATTTAAACGTGGCAATCATATGATGTTACAGTAGTTTCTTAATATGATTAGGTAAATGTTAAAAAGTAAACAGGTTAACGGATGCATTTATAAATGCAAAGAAGTTATCAACAATAAATTTGACCCATTGATTTTGGAGGACGACTAAGAATATGCCAGCATCTTCAATACATAACCATGATATTAGAATTTAAGATTAAAAGATCATTAATTGTGCCCATCTCCAATAGGTATACGCCTTTCGGCATAATTATAGGGAGATATCAAGAATATTATGCTTATCCTCTGTGGCAACATCCACACCAAAGGGCATACATGTATTTTAAATTTTAGATCTAGGATGGCTCTAATTCTACTTCCAAGATGATTTAGTTCTACTTAGGACCAATCTCCATATCCATTATAACCATAAGGTCTAATTAATTCTGTTCAAAGGGGAGATATGAATTCTTAATTTTAGAGAAAATATGCATTATAACTATAAGGTCTAATTAATTGCGCATAGTGTGGTTAATTTTTTCCATAGTAAAATGCATTGAAATTAAAATGCCTAAAATTTCAAATTTAATATTCATAAACTCCAAAAATCCATATAATTAAAATAATATTCATAAACCCCCAAAATCCATACCATTAAAATAATGATATTGCTCGACTTTCAAGGGAAGAGAAAGAATCAAACGAGTGCCCATGATCCATGAGAGGTTCAACACCATTGATATTAATTTGTTATGTCCCTTCCATAACAGGGACATAATGTTTTGGCCGATTTGCATTATGTCCCTGTACAATTCCCGAGACGCTAAAACAAGTTTTTAAGCTATAGTTTTATTGCGTGATGTTGGTATCGGTATCGGGTCCTGGAGCCAAGAGGGTGGCAGCAGGATACTGTCACACCATTAACTATGGGAGCAAGTGCGTGGTGCGTTATTTTAGTCGTTTGTTAATAATAACAGCGCAGATTTGTTTTGAATTCTTTGAAATATTTATCTACTGATTTTACGATGCAATTATTTTTTTAGTTTTTTCAAACACTTAGAGTTTGTCCTTGATTCAGTGTCATAAAAAAATTCATTACATGAAACCTTCACAGAATTAAATAATTCCTCCGTGTTTGCATATTTCCTCGAATCGATGGACAAAAACAATAAAGATAGTGAAGGAATTAATTAATTCCTCCGTATTTGATCATATTTCTTCGAATTGATAGTCTAAAACAATAAAGATAATGAAGGATTTGCAATATTTATATCCTGCTTGCTATAATGAAGCCTTTTTTTTTAGGGGATTACTAGTTGACAATAAGCTAGAGAAAATTATAGAAAAGTATTGTATAAGCCCAAAATTTTCTTGTATATTTGTAGGGAATGTGAAGAAATAATGAATCAAAGTCCTCTAAATTGCAGATATCGTTAGTCAGACACAGACGAAGATGAAAAATTTGTTGTTGCTCATAAAGTTCATCCATATTTTTGAAAATTTTACTGTAAAATTTAATCAACTAGTCCCTTTCCGAAAAATTGTTGTCAGTGACAATTATGTTGTAATATTTAATCCTGTTGGTGTAAATTTCTTAATGGGTAACAAATGGAGGCCATTAAATGCATAATTTTAGTTTTTGACTATTTATTTATCTGTGTACATGTTATTTTCGTTAAACGAAATCGATGCAGGGTCTGTGGAGATATTGGAAAATGTCGATAAATGCAAAGAGTCGTCAATGGAACGGAAATCTAAGCTTGATGAAGAATGAGAACGCTTGCCGAGTGTTGGATATGCTTGGCCCTGCAGCTAGCAATCTGTGCCCTGTTCTCACTTCCGAATAAGGACTACCATGGCCCAGCTGTACAGAGAAAAAGATTTCGATCTAAATTCAATTTTTAGTTAAAATATACCAATGGATTTCTTTAGCAGGTTTATAAGAGCTCGTGCATTTCTGATGAGGTTGGGCACTGATTGTGGTGGCCCGGTGGACATGAGCCTGGAAATAATTGTAATCTTCGAGCTTGGTGGAGGATGATGAGGAAAAACAGATGTACGGATGCATGTGCTTAGATTGCATCCCTGTCCCTGCATGTGCCTAGATTGCATCATGTCCCTTCTCATGCATCGTGAGCCCATGTGGCATAAACCTGCCAGCTGAGCAGGCTCATGCAAATATCTGCCTAGATTGCATCATGTCCCTTCTCATGCATCGTGAGCCCATGTGGCATAAACCTGCCAGCTGAGCAGGCTCATGCAAATATCTGGCAGGGACATTGCCACATGTGACTTGTTTATGTTGTTGTTAATGAGTCTAGTCTTGGATAAGCAAATATTGGTGGTTATTAAGTAGTGCTGAATTCATGGGGTCAGAACCTTGGAGTTGAAGAGGGTATCGATTTTTATTTTCCCACACAAACAACCACTGTATAACTAAGGGAATTTTGAAGGAAATTTGAATACATGGAGCATGAGGTTGAAGCGAGGGGCTAGAGAGCGTATCAGTTTCTCTTTTCCCTCACAAATAAACAAAAAATTGTAACTAAGGGCGGTTCAAATACATGAGCATGTGGTGTGAAGTTGAAGCTAGGTGTTCGGTGAATGGAAACATCAAGGGGACTACTTGACACTATGAGGAGGGGACTACTTGTTTTAGCTTTAATGTTTAATTTAACATAGGAGACATAAGCAAATGAATTCATTTTGATGAATTCAATCAATCTAAAAATCAATCTTCTTAATTAAAAACAATTCAATGAACGAAAAAGGACAATTATTCAAAAAAAATAAATAAAAAAACATATTTTATTTTCAATAAATAATAATTAATAAAACAATTCAAATTTCAAAAATATAAATAATTTTTAATTTTTAATACACATCAATTATTCACAAACTTAATAAACATTCAAATTTTTTATTTTGACTTTGTTATTATAAAGTCAAAAGGGTTTGACCAATAAGTGAATCATATAATTGATGCTTAATAAACACATTATTAAAATATCATAAATAATAAACACATTATTAGTTAATTTAATATAATTGTAATCAATAAATATATATACAATGGCTATGTGTTGTTAATTTTAAATTATCTTAAAATGTTCTTTCTAACTGTTAAAAACAAATCTAATTCGAAGTTGGGTTTATGAGTTTACCAAATCAGTTTACCAAATCCTTTGTTCTAGTGGCCAAACATTCCCTTAAACATCCCCTTAAATCCAAGAACCTTATAAATTTAGCTTTGACCAAACTGAAATTTTAGCCTAGGCTCTTTACTATTTCACTGGGCTCATTCGAGAAGCTCTTGAAATAGAAAAACATCCTAATAATTTTAATAGTGAAGATGGCTACAAACTTAGTCAATCTTTATTTCATCCTCTCTCTTTTATTCAATTTCTTTATTCAATTTCTTTAAGTGTATTCAATTTATTTATTCAATTTCTTTAGGTGTATTCAATTTATTCAATAAATATCATTTCCAAATTTCATTATTATATTATGATATTAGCTTACTAGCTTTATTAATTCTTAAATCTTCTCATTTTTTTCATTACTCTTTATAGACATTATCTAATTATATTACATTATTTGATTTTATAATATCATTATCATTTTTATTTACATTATTTGATTTTATAATATCATTATCATTTTTATTTACATTATTTTATTTTATAATATTATTATCATTTTAATTATATTACATTATTTTATTTTATAATATTATTATCATTTTTATTTACCTTATTTTATTTTATAATATTATTATCATTTTTATTTGACTATTTGTCTTAACTTGTTATTTCTTATTTTGTTCAATTTTTTTATATTATTTTAATCATCCTCAACCTTTTAGAACTCTTCATTTTTAATTACTAATTTAACCTCTTCATATATGTATTTTTTCTACTAATTAATTCTTCACCTTTATCTAGAAAAGCCTTTATCCAAAAAAGTATCTACATAATTTTAAACTATTAATATTTTTCAATTAATAAATTATTACATTGAAATATTAAGTTAACATACTTTAATTAAAATAAGCATTTCTAAATATCTGATAATTTTGATATATTTTAATTACAATTTTTTATTCATAATTTAACTCATTTTAATTATATATTAATTTAAAATATACAAATTTTATTAAACATTTTTAAATCTTGAACTATTAATATATCAAATTCTTGTAACCAAACTAAATATTAATATAAAAAATTAAATAACCATTTTTAAAAATAAAATTTGCATTTAGTTTAGTTTAACTAATTTATGAAACAAGAAATCTCAAAGTTAAGAAGAGAAAACCCTAGTGCATCGAAGAACCCTATCGCGCTGAAGAACCAGGACTTGTGTCTGTATGTTGCGTGCTCTGACGTCAAAGCATTTCCACCCGCCTTGCCGCTCTGCAGTTCTACGCCTCACGAGATTCTTGCTCTACCCACAATGAGCACGGGAGAGGGGGGGAAACCCCCCTCGTATAGCGACATGGCCGCAAGCGACAGATCTAGCACCCGTGCTAAGAGGCCCACCTTCGAGCCACCGGTGCATCTGAGGGAGCAACTTTTTACCAAGGAACAAAGTCTTGGCAAAGAAATGGAACTCGAGCCTAGCACATCCCATCCGCAAGCTTCCAAAAACTGGCTGCCAGGTAAGTGTATTCCACAAATGGAAAAACCTCCTCTTTATCATATCAAATCGACAAGGGTGGGGGAACACACCCAGTTTATGATGGACCACGCACTAATAGGTAAATTCCTGGGACTATGGCCTACCGAGAAAGACCTCACTCGCTAGATAAAGGACTGGTGGAACCCTAAAGGAGATTATGAGGTACAACTTAGCTCCAAGGGCTTTTTCACAATTATCCTGTACAACCTAGAAGATAAGGATAGAATATTTGACAACAGACCTTACTTCTATAATTCAGCAGGCCTATTTCTAAGGTTCTGGACTGACAGATTCAGTCCAGAGCAAGAGGACTTCTCAAGAGCCCCGGTCTGGATACGACTGTACTCCCTGCCCCAGGAATTTTGGCTGGAAGAAATACTAATGGGTATAGGAAATATGGTGGGACAATATGTCAAAGCCTCAAAAACCACGAAAATAAGGAAATACACCTCATATGCCCGAATATGCATTTACATGGACATTTCGAAAGCTCTACCGGGATCCATCACACTGGAATACCAGGACGAGGACTGGAACCAAACAATTGATTATGAACACATACCCTTTCGATGTAGAAAGTGCCACGAGCATGGCCACTTGTTCAGGGACTTCCCCTTGAACGCCTCAGCCCCTAAACCAGCTGAAGCCAAGCAGAAGGACGACTTTACCAACATCACAGGAAGGCGAAAGAACACGCAAAAAAAACCGAACCAGGGCTCAACTCCGAAGGCCTCTTCCAAGAATTCCCTTGAAACTCTCAATCAGTTATAGAAAGAGGCGGAATCACAGAACCCCCTCCAAGCATCAATGGAAGCGAAAGGTAAAAGCCCTGAAATACCACACAAAACTCATCCAAAGGCAACCACTCAGTCAACACAATCCGACAGGGATGAAGACACCAATATGCTTATTGATGAAACGAATCTGGCAGAAATAGACCTAGAAAAATTGGAGGAATCCCTCAACCAAAGGGATTTGCAACATATTCTAGTAGAACAACTCAGGAAAGTGCACAAAGTGTTTACTGACTCCACGGCAGGATCCACAACTAGGTTGGGCATCTCGTCAGATCCCAAACCCGAGCCCAAAAAATCCACCAAGGAAAGAAAGAGGCGAGGACGCAAACCAGCCCAACAACTCATTAGGGAGGTAGGGCACTTAATGATCAACTCGGGCCAGATACATAGGCTATCAGAGGGATATCTCCTCCCCCCCCCACCATCCTTATGATGAAGACTATATCTTGGAACATTAGAGGTCTTAATGGAAGATCCAAGTAGCGGATCCTCCGAGAATGTATTAAGACAGAGAATCCAAATATATTACTATTGTAGGAAACCAAGTGTGCAGGAAGGGAGGCGGCAAGTATTTTTAGGAGCAGCTGGAGAGATGGGGAATTCCTCTTTTAGGACTCCGTATGCGCGGCTGGAGGACTGGCTATCCTCTGGAACCCGCAAACGGTCACTCTGATTCACCCCTTCTCCACAAAAGACACCCTAACAACTTACTTCAGAGTTACAGCCTCTTCCAAGGAAGGGGCCATCACAAATGTCTATGGCCTGCAATCTATCCAAGACAAGGAGAGATTTATACAAAACCTCCACTATGTTCAAACCCTACTACACACGTCGCACTGGATCATTGGAGACAACTTCAATATGATCCTAACTCTGGAGGAGAAAACTGGAGGAACTAAACGGCTGGAGCAGGGCGATGGTAAGTTCAAAACCCTAATAGAGCAATTAAATATGGTTGATATGGAAACCCGGAATGGAATTTTTACCTGGTCCAATAAAAGAATAGGGCAGCAGCATGTGGCCTGTAGGCTGGATCGCTTTCTAGTGACATAAGCACTCCTTGAAAGCGACCAGGCAATGGAAGAAAATATCATACCAAAATCAGGGTCGGACCACTGGCCCATAGTCTTTTGTCTGGACCCGGGATTCCCCACCAGGCCCAAGCCCTTCTGTTTTGAACATTTTTGGCTTACCCACCCAGACTTTAACCAGCTGGCACACACTTGGTGGGCCCAAGCAGAAATTGATCATGGCACTCATATGTACAAGTTCCAACAGCACCTTAAGAACTTCAAACTACACTTAAAGAAGTGGAACAAGTCCACCTTTGGAAACATCCTTCTCAGGAAGAGGGAAATTGAGAGCCAACTCGAAGAACTTCAACGAACATTCATAACAGGGAGCCAAACTCAGAACTTTGCAAAGGAAGAGGAAGGACTAATGACAGATTTAGAAGCCTGCAGAGAACAAGAAGAAATCCTCTGGAGGCAAAAGTCCAGAGTCCAGTGGCTCAAAGAAGGGGAGCGCAATACAAAATTATTCGATAGGGCGATGACGCATCGCAGATACATCAATCGCATCACCCAGTTGGAGGATGAGAAGAGAACCCTGATAAGAGATCATGATCAAATAGCGGAAGAACTCACCTCCTTCTACCAAGATCTCCTCACAGAGACCAATACAAACAGGGAAGAAGCCATCCAAAAAGTCACTCGGAACATACCCAAGCTGATCAGCTCTGAGCAGAATACAGAACTAACAAGGCCTATTACTCAGTCTGAAGTGGATTCAATAGCAAAGGACATACCTCTGGGTAAGGCACCAGGCCCTAATGGATTCACAACGGATTTCTTCCACTACTGTTGGGACATGATCAAGGAAGATGTATGGATGGCAGTAGAAGAATCCAGAACATCCGGTCAAGTTCTCTCCACTTTAAACGCGACCTTCATCACTCTCATCCCCAAGGAGGAACATGCCACTAACCCGAAGTAGTTCAGACCAATTTCCCTTTGCAACGTCATTTATAAAATAATCACAAAGGTTATTGCTAATCGCCTCAAGCCGATCCTGCCGACCATCATCTCTAATGAGCAATCTGGCTATGTGGAGGGAAGACAAATCATGGACAATGTCATACTAGCCAATGAGGTCATCCACTCCTTAAAAACAAGCAAAATACCAAGTATGCTTATCAAACTTGACCTCTGAAAATATTTTGACAGATTAAGTTGGCAATTTCTGCGGTCGGTTCTGGAATCCTTTGGCTTCTCCAACCACTGGGTCGATTGGATTCTCAAGCTCACCTCTTCCTCCTTCATTTCAATTCTTGTTAATGGCACTCCCTCCTGACCTTTTCGTTCCACTAGGGGTATCAGGCAAGGAGATCCCCTTTCTCCTTTTCTCTTTGTTATCATGGCGGAGGGCTTAGGTCGCTATCTCAAAGCGGCGGTCCTGGAAGGCTCACTCAATGGGCTGCCACTCCACAACCTACACCCGACACCCTCACAAAACCAATTTGGTGATGATACACTCCTCATGAATACCCCCACGGTCAAAGAATCCACCAAGCTCAATTCAATCCTCTCTGACTTCTCGGATGCTTCTGGAATGCTACTTAACCTGGACAAATCCAAACTCTATTTCTTTAATACACCAGCCATTGTCCAGGCTCACCTCTCAGGACTTCTTGGCATTGCCAGAAGCTCCCTCCCTTCCACTTATTTAGGCATTCCCTTAACCAGAGAGTCTGTGAAATCCATCTCTTGGGATAGCTTGCTATTATCCATTTCCAACAGGCTGAACAATTGGACCTTCAGACCTCTGAACATTGCTGCTAGACTAGTCCTTCTCAAGTCAGTTCTCCAAGCTATGCCCACTTATCTTTTTACAGCATTGGCCACACCCACCTCGGTCATCAAGGCTATCAGGAGCTTTCAATGCAATTTCTTGTGGAAGGGAAACCAGAACAATAGGAAATGGGCTCTAGTTGGATAGGACAAACTTTGCAAACCCAAAAAGCAAGGAGGGTTGGGAATCTGAGACCCAGGGAAGATGAACCAAGTCATGGGAGCCAAGATGTGGTGGAGGTGGCTGCAACACCCGCAAGAACTATGGGCGAAGATGTGGAAGAAAAAGTATGCCCCAAACGCTCAATCCAACCAATTAATAAGATTTAATGAACAGATGCAAGGTTCCAATATTTGGAACACAACCTCGCGAAATCGCCCCCTGATACAGCAGCACGCCTTCTGGGAGATAAGAAATGGCGAAAGTGCACTCTTTTGGCAGGACTCATGGCAACAACTACCCCCTCTTGATGATATGGAAAGCCTCCACACAGTCAAGCTAAAGTTACAGCAAAGCAGATTCACAAAGGTTAAAGACTTTTGGATCCCAACTCAAGAAAGGCAACCCTGGAGAAAATGGAAAACCAGTAGAACAGAGCTACAGATTACGAAGCAAATCGACCTTCTACCATGGCAGGAATGCATGCAATACCAGAAAATTCCAAGAAAAGAAGGAACATATGTTTTCAGATGGGGACACTCCACCTCTGGCATTTTCTCGGTCAAAGAGGCTTACCATTTATAAGGAAATCCTCCAAGCTAGATCCCCGAAACAATCTAGAGCAGAGTCTGGAAACCTTTTCTCTAGCCCAAGGTCTCCTTTTTTCTATGGCTCACAGCTCAAAATTGCATCCTAACTTGGGACAACCTCTGCAAGAGAGGCTTCACAGGCCCCTCAAGGTGCACCCTCTGTCAGCAAAACGAGGAAACCATGGAACACTTCCTCAACAACTGCCACTACAGTCAATAGATTTGGGATTGGGGAGCCCAAGCCATGCGACGATCCGAGCGACATCGAGGTAGCATACGAGATACTCTAGTAAACTGGGAAACAATATCCTTCCACAATCCAATTCTCCAACGCATATGGAAATTGCTCCCAGGCTTCATGCTATGGTTAATATGGAAAGAAAGAAATAAGAGAATCTTCAACTCCAAACAGTCCCCCCCTACCACTACTTGGGAAAGGGTTAAATAGCTCATCTGTGAAACCATTCATAGAAAGTCCTGGCTACATGAAGACACACAATACAAGCCCGAGGAAAAGATCATTCTCGAAGGCTGGAACTTGCAATTACGCATGCAGCCACAGGGGAGGCCCAAAAACGGGAAAGACAACAGTTCCACAAATTGGACTCCACCCTCCTTGACCTTTTCAAGATCAACTTCGATGGGGCCTCCAGGGGAAACCCTGGATCGGTCGGCTTCGGAGCCGTCCTTCGGAACCACATGGGCAAGATTATTCATATGATCGCTGGCTTTCTGGGTGAAAATAAAAACAACGTGGCAGAGCTTACAAGTCTAGTAAGAGGTCTCCAGACAGTTGTTCAACATCAGTATCATTGACTGGTCATTGAAGGAGACTCCCAAGTAATAATCCAGCTCATTTCCAAAATCCTTCACGGCAAGCCCCCCTGGCGGATCTCCCCCAGCTGGAGACTCTCCGGTCTTTTGGAGGATTTTGGCGATCTTATCAACTCCAATCTCACCCTAATCCCCTCTCATGTTAAACAAGAAGCCAACAAGGTTGCGGATCACCTGGAAAATACAAGGATTGATGCCAAAGAACTCATATATTGGCAGGCCCACGTCTATGAAGAAACATACCTCTCCAGGCATTGCAGAGACCTTGCTTGCAGAGACTTCCCAACCCCGGATGGGGTGACACGTAGTTCCAGGGATACAGGTGGATTCGCACTCGACCCAGGCATAAATGCCAATGGACACCACCCATGAGTATGTATTAACGATGGGGGACGGCCATCGCTGTAGTTGCAGGACGGAGGGACCTTTCCCTCGAGCGATCTTTTACGACCTCAGTGTTCCCGGGATGGCAAGGGTTAAGTGTGAGCGGATGACCTCGACTCTTGATTATTTGGTTTTCAATTTGCCCGGACAGAGCGGGACTGCACCTGCCTCGTCCTTGTTTACAGCTTGGATGCTCTGGTGCGGTCCAACATTCATCGTGCCCCGACATTCTGCATTTTTTCTGCATTTATTTATGACTATAATGAGAAAGAGCTCTCTTGCCTGTGCTTCGCACCTGCAACTGCTCTCGTTTTGGCTCATCTGCCTTCACCTGCAATTTCTCTGCTCCTTCACCATGGCTCAAAAGAGAGGCATACCTCGCCGTGGCACGGCCTAGGAGGCACATAAGGAACAGAGGCGTCGAAAGGAGAAATTGGAACGCGCCTTGGCTCTAGCGACTTCCATTCTGCGGAAGAAAGCCAGGGCAGAGAAATTGGCATGACTTGCCACCATTGCCGAGCCTGGAGTTGGATGCAGCTGAGATGTCAAGGAGAATGTGTCGGGAGCCTTGCAGGAAGTTGGTGTTGAGGAGGAGTTTCCCCCCTGCATAGTGGTGGAAGACCCGTTCATGGAGGCCCTATCAATTATCGAGAAAACCCGAGCGGCGACCCATCGGGAGGAATGCAGACCCACTCCGACACTGGTAGACGACACCCCCACCTGTATTGTAGAGGAAATACCCTGGCCTGGTGATGATAATTGCAGCTGCCATAATACACAGATGAACGAAGTAGGCACGAAGGGTGCAGAAGTTGTTGTGGAGCATAGGGTGTTCGACGCGGTTTCTGGAGCGGCGGTGGACGTGGGTGGCAGCATGCATGGTTCACTCATCCGGGAAGAGCACCTAGCACTAATGTTTGACCTTCGTGAACACTTGTCTGACCTGGAGCATCGGGCCCTCCTCATGGGCCAGCGCATGGACATGTTCCTCGATGCATTTTCCAACGCTCCAGCCAAGCAGAAATGCCCCCTCTACGCGAAATCTTTTTCCATCCTGGCTGGGACCACGTGGCAGACTGGCGAGGATGACAGGTCACCAGGCACCTAGGTTTTTTATGCTCTCTTGATTCCTAGTTTTATTATGTTATTTTTTTATGTGTACTTAGACCATAGACATTTGTCCTGGTTTCCTTCGGGCAGGACAGATGTCACTCTGTTTTTATGTTCTATAATGCTATTTCTACTCGCCCTCTATATATGATGGTTTCCGATAATCGGCAGCATTTTGGGTGATACTAGACCTACTCTTTTGTATACTCTGTAAAAGGTTTTGTCTATCTAATATAGCAGGTTCCACTTTTTTATTTAAAAAAAAAAAACTAATTTATGAAACAATAACTTTTTAAACAAAATAACTTCAAAAATTATTATAATTATATATCTAAGCTAACAATAAACAAACTAACGCTAATTCCCTTCACTAGTTATCAAATACTAAATCGATAGTTAGCTCTCATTTCTCGCTTAGCCCTGCTACAGAGAGGAAATATTTCTATTTATACATATATTACAAGTAAAGGTCAATAGTAATAATAATCTATTTTTAAGGTCACGACTAAGCCACGCCAAACTGGTGTATGAGATCCCCTTGTTTGTGGGACAAGGGACCCCCCTCCACCTAATGATTTGATTGGTAAAATCTACAGAATTATACATATCCTAGCCCCCTCTACATGCACAACAAAAACAAGAGACACATTTAATGGGATTATTTGTCAATTTTAGTGACCACCTGGAAATTCACTTCTTCTCAGCAACTATGCCAAGTTCAACTATGCCAAGTTTCTCCTTAAGGTAAATAATTTGCATAGTTTATATGCTTTCAAGTTTATAAACTAGATATAAAATTGTATTTTTATGAATGTATTATATCGGTTTTTTAGTGGGTTTTGACATATTGGATTTGAAGTATTTTTGGTTATTATTTATTATGTTGATTAAGTGAAACATGATATTGTGAAAATAGAGGAATACTATGGAAGGGAGATATTGACAAGTTCAAAAGATGTAGAGGTATCGTCACTCTATGTCAAAGCGGACATGAAAAACAAATAACGAAACAAATTGGGCTTGAAGATTGTTCCCAATGATTTCTTAGATACTTCAGATTCCTTCTACTATACTAAATGTGTTTAAGTGTAAGTCTTCTCTTGAGTAGTATTAGATAATGGTGAGGTTGCAAGTCATAAATGATATTCATGTTGACTTGGTTTTTGATTTTTGCAAGTATGTTCTGTTTTGATTTTTGCAACTATGTTCTTTTATCTTATGCTAATTTATTATGGAATTTCAAATAGGAGGATGATCATAATTGTGATCTTATTGAACTGTAAAATGTGATAGCATTAAGTTGCATTGGATATGAGACTATTGTTGCTTGAAGTTACATGATTTATAAATAATAAATTAGTAACATAAAGAATCATTTTTTAAATTAAGTTTGAGTTTTCATCTTTTGCATTTATAAGATATAACTTTGTAAAATAATTATAGTGTTGATTTGTCATGTATATTAGGAGGTTTAGATATAGAATTGAAGTTTATATCTAGTTTGGATTTATTCAAGGGATGTCATTTTTCTTCTTCCAAATTAACGGTAGTACTAAGTGGTATTTGCAACATATAAATCCATGTAAAATAGATTGTTCAATCTGAATCATGGAACATGATTTTTCTTTTTCCAAATTAATAGTAATATTTTTTCTTCTTCTAAATTTATTTTTACTTTATTAGTCATACATAACTCAATGGGTTTTCGAATTTTATCTTGCAACCTTTTTTAATATACCAATAGATGAACCTACACAAGTGTAATTTTGAAAATCACAAGAAGATATGGTGTCCGATATCACTTTTGTTTTGTTTTTAGGCTATGTACAAGTAATACATTATTATAAGTTTCAAGTGCTTCATTTTCACTTATTATTACATATGACTATTAGATTAAAATATTAAACATTTTTAAGAGGCAAGTGCAACATCGCTGCTAATTTCACTTGTTTATGAAAGAGAGGTCCTTTTCGAACAATTTAACTTGATTTTTTCCTAGAAAAAAAGAACCTATTTTCTATTGGAGTAAAATAGAATGTACAATCTTTAGACACAGGTAAAATACAAAATGAATAGAAAAGATTATGCTTAAGTCTATTACTAAATTTAGTCCAAGGGATTACAGAAAGACATTACTAAAGATTCAAAAAACATAGAGCTATAATATCCAAAATTGTCCTATACAACAATACAATGCAGAGATAATGATTAACAAAAAAAATGCCTAACCAATGAGTGAAAGGAGTTGCAAATTAGAAAGGATACCATCTCAGTTAGAGAGAAATCCTTCATCAGAATATTCTTCAAGTACAAAATGATTTTGAATCAAAAGTAAGGCACCTTTAGAAAGAGCATCAGTAGAAGAATTTTATTCCCTTAGAGTATAAGTGAAACTTAGATGAATAAACAAAGCGGTGATAGCATAGAGTTGTTGTGAAATTTGTTATAGACCCAAGTTTGTAACCTAAATAGCCTCCTTCATCTAGTCGATATCCAACTTTCAATCCCCAAAGATCTATATATCATGCACATCCCTATCCACAACAAACTTTAGAAGAGAAAACAAATATTTAAACTCTCACATATTATTTGTCCTCTAACCCAAATTTTCTTTTCCATAAACAAAGTGTGTATTAGAAAAGTGAAGAATAAAACCCAAACAACAAGTTCCTCCCAATCCTTGATAGGTGCCATCGAAGAAACCTCACACAACTTATTTGTTAATCTCCAATTCACTTATAACAAGAGAGAAGAGCCAAATCTTGTTGCGATATTTTAGTCATAGGGTGACACTTGTCTTCAAAGATACTAGTATTTCTAGCCAAAAAATTCCCCACACAACTAGAATCAAAAGTACCCTAAATTATTTCAAGGAGGCATGAGTGAAAAACTCATGGAAACAATCGAGAATTGCACCCCTGTCCAATAAATGATCAAAACCCAACTGAATCTCTCTTTCCAACCAAACTTGATGAGAATAAGGATGGTCTATAAATAAATGAAAGTTTGATTCATCATGCATTTTACACATATAGCATAGTCGTGGTCCCTGTTTATTTTGAAGTTGCAACCTATCCCAAGTCAAGACTTCCCCTTTCATCACAAGCCAAAAAAACAATATACCTTTCAGAGAACCCCTTATTTTCCAAATATTTTGTACCACCAGCGATTTGGGTTATCTCCCAATTCCTGCAGGGACAATTATCCAAGTTTTGTCAAATACACATCCCTAACATTTTTGAAAGAAAAAACTAGTTCATCGTGTAAATCCAATAAGAGAACATGGGCCTTTTACACTTTAGAAGTATATTAAGTCCAATTATTATTTTTCATGTTTCATCAAAGTCCAGAGCTGCAAATGAGAGCCATCGTTGATTTTATATAGTTGTGTGGGTAGTGTCCAATGACCAAGCTCTTGGAGTTGTGACACAAGACCCTCTAGAAGAAAGATACTGTCACCACATCCACTAATAACATCCTTCTCAATCCTTACTTATGGACTTGTATTGACCTTCCAAGGAAAAAAAATTCCCTATGATAGGAAATGTAAGAGAGACAGCTTGCCATTGATTGGATACATTGAGGGTACTTTTCTATTGTATTCATATCCAATCCATAACAATATCTGGAGAAATGTACTTGTGCAAGGTACTAGATGTGTTATGCAAATAAAAATATAATAACTATGATGAATACCAATAGAAACAACGAAATATAGAGAACAGTAACACTGGAAATGATACCTTTATTAAAAGAAAGCCAAGTTAACTTTCATGTTCGAGGGGGAAACCTAAAACATTGGAGAGATTAGTTACAAAATAATTCTCAAGATAAATATTTCTCATGCCTTTTAATCCTATTTATACTAATTGCATCTTCTAAAGAACATTATAGAGGAAGATATTTCTAGAAGAAAAAACTTCTATTAAGTATTCTTACATAAGACTTGTTCACATTATCATATAGGCCTTAATTACTAATGTCGGCCATATTACATACAAAAAATATTATTCTACCTACATGAGGGGTTAGGGTGGTTAGGTACCTAACATGACCTCCTCCTTGAAAAATAACTTTGTCCTTAAGGCTTGAGATGGGGAAATTGTTGCAAAATGGTAGCCAGCTCCCATGTGGCATCTTCTGGTGGTGTATCCTTTCATTAAACTAAAAATTCCTTGATGGTGTGTTGACGGAGATGATGCTCACAGTGGTCCAATATTGCTTGGGGTTACAACCAAATGGATACTTCTTCATCCAATTAATGGAGACTAGTTTGAATTTGGCACTTAGTTCCAATCAATTTCTTTAAGAAAGAGACATGAAAAAATGGACAAAGCTTAGAGTGAATGGGGAGAGATAAATAGTAGGCCACAGACCCAACACGCTTGAGAATTTTATAAGAACCATAAAAATTGGGAGTGAGTTTATGATATTGTTCATCTTTGAGAGAATTTTTCTTATATGGTTGTAGATGAAGAAACACCTAGTTCCCTTCAACAAATTGACATTCTGAGAGACCCTGATATTCTTGTTTCCTCATGAAATTATGATCCGTGACCAAATTTTATTTGAGGGTATGAATAATGGAATCTCAGAATGTAAGTGTGCGATCAAAACCTTGAAACCCGGATACACCTGGCAGGTAGGAGAGAACATACGATAAATTTTGACCATAGACCGCTTCAAAGGGAGTCATGCAAGTGGCCACATGGTAAGATGTGTTGTACCACCATTCAACTAGTGGTAACCACTAAGCCCATTGAGTTTGTCTATCACATATAAAAAAATGCAAATATGTTTCCAAACACTTGTTGAAAACTTCAATCAGTCCATTAGTCTGGGTAGGTCGTGCTGAGATACATTCGGGTTCCTTTAATATTGAAAAATTCTTGCCAAAAATTCCTAGTGAAAGTTGGATCACAATAAGAGATAATACAGTGAAGCACGCCATGGATTTTGAATATATTATCCATAAAAATTTAAGCTTCTTTTGCTACGATGAAAGGGTGTTGGAGGGAGCATAAATGAACATATTTGGAAAGGTGATCAACTACAACCATGATGATGAACTTATTTCCCGATTTGGGTAAGATGACAATGAAGTCCATAGAAATATTCGTCCATATAGTAGGTGGAATAGGGAGTGGATGGAGTGTGACCATAGTTTTGAATATTTCACCCTTATTGATCTCACATGTATCAAATTTATCCACAAAGGTGTGGATTTCCTATTTCATGCCTTCCCCCAAAAAATAATGTTTGACCCGTTCATATGTTTTCTAAAATCCTGAATGCCCAACTATAGGTGAAGCATGGATTTCAGAGAGCATAATAGATTTAAGGAGATATTTTTTTCTTAAATACAAGTGACCTTCATAGTGAATCTCCTCGTTCTACCAAGAGTATCCTGGAGAGGTGTGAGGATCTTGTTGCAATTGTTGGGTCATGTGATAAAGTTTGGGATCTTGTAGCCATTTATGGAAAATGGATTGTAGCCAGTATACTACGATAAAACAGAGGGAAAAGAGGGAACCTTATTCATATTGACTTGAAAGAGAATCAACAACCAAATTTTCTTTACCCTATTATAAATGATCTCATAATCATAACCAAGCATCTTGCTCACCCATTTATGTTGCTCCAGGGGTGAAATACATTGTTCCAAAAAATAATTGAGGCTATGATGATCATTTATTATTTGGAAGCATTTCCCAAATAGATAAGGATGCTATAGATCCACTGCATGCAAAATATTCCACATTTCCTTTTCATAAGTGGATTCACCCAAATGTTTTTTTGAAATTTGTTTACTAGTGAAAGCTAAAGGTCCACCATCTTGCATGAGCACTGCCCTAATTCCTTTCCTTGAAGCATCACATTCAAGGAGACAATTTTTGGTGAAGTTAGACAGTCCCAAAACATGATTCTTGCACATATCCTCTTTCAAGGCCTGGAAGGTGTTAGTCCCTAAAGTTGCACTTGACTGTAAGAGGGAAAGCTAGGGCATCATCAAGGATATTGCAATGGTTTTGTAGGTAAATATGATTTTTTAGGTTTTGAAATTGGTTGTAGGTTGGGTAGGGGTAATAAAGTATTTAACTCAAAAAAGGAAGAGCAAATAATATATCTCAAAGGTTAAGTAAATGGTAGACAACATAATGAATCAAATAAAAATAATAATGAGGAAAGGAAATGTGCAAGTTTTCAATCTGTCCACTTACACATGAAACTCCTGATCAAAAATATCATTCAAGATGCAAGAGTAAAATACTTGAACATAAATCTTAAGTATGAACAAACATTCAACAAAATATTCACTGGTTTACTCATAAAAGACAAATCACATGCATTGTAGTAGATCCACATACATTCAAGTAAGAAAAGAATAAAGAGTAGACCAAAAAAGAAGAATCTGACCATCAAAAAGTCCTTAGCATTTATTAACAATTTGAAATATGTATTCTTCTTGCAATAGAGAGTTTTTTCCAAAATGGATAAAGAGTTCCCTCAATAAAAACCAACCAACAACCCCTGTCCATAACTTCTCCTTCTACCCTATTTATATAGAAAGAATACATATTTATCAAGATCCAAAAGAAATGGATATGAAAACCTCCTCATCTATATTCAGTTTATTGTTTCAAATAATAAAGGAGGATATCAGATCTGATCTCCAAGTTGAATTGATGAGGTGGCTTGTCAACTATTGTCCATGAGATTTTTTAGGAATATAAATCTGGCAAATTCCTCCAATTTCCTTCTTAGATCAACTCTTCTTGTGTATTACTTGACTCTCTCTCTCTCCTCTTCTCTTGTGGGTCCAACCAGTTTCTCTCCTCATCTAAACAATTTCTAGATCCTCCTTAATGGATCCATATCCTCTATAATTTTCCCCCGTCTTTCCAACCCCCCCATAGTGCTAGGGGATTTTACTCAATGATTCTTTCGGGATCCATGCTCATTATCCCTTTCTCCACGAACAAAATCTTGATCCAGAGTGGAATCTCTTCTGGCATTGATTTCCTCAGATGTTCTATGAATTTTCTTTCTACCTTGCTGAAAGAATTAGTGTACTCCATAGAAAATTCATTAATATATCCCTCCTTTACTCTATAAAACCAAAAATAAATGGCCCAAGTCCATTTATTTTCCAACACCTTCAATCTATCAAGTGTGCCTTGATCCCAAACTATCGGTTCTAAAGGCCACACGACAAAATTGGTAGCAGTTTTCATTTTCAACCATTCATACAATAAATAAGAAAATTTAGTAAAGAATGTCTCATGCATATTAATATAAAGATATTTATCTTTCCATATCTTCACATTCACTCTCAAACCCTAATTTTCTCATAGGGAAAACTTATGCTCCTTTGCATTTATCAAGTCTTTAATTTCCTCCCAAGATGGATAACACCTCAATTATTTCCTTCATCATTCCATACAAGAGTTTCAAGTCTCGACAACATAACCATTTGTTGGGTCATTTCACGCTTGCATGCGTCCTTCTTAATGATGTGGATTTTAGACTCATGGTTCGTCCAGATTTGACCAACAAAAACCCCAAAGAATTGACATATCAATATTCAACCAAGGTTGAAGAAGTTCTCACTCGAGACGCAATGAGGATCACAGAGACCATATGGGCTTGTGACAGGGATGAAGAAATAAATACACAACGATCCATCCAAGACAACATTCATGCACTCCATTAATAACAACTTACTATCATCAATATGTAGAAAAATACACACACATGTTAAAATATCACATGAATGGAAAATGATAGATCATAATTGTTGCAGCTTTATTACTCCTTCCATTCCATTTAACAAGTGCATACATTAAGGAAACTACATTCAACAACAACAGAGTCTCATGTCCTCTTTAGATAATTCCCTATAATTACAACATACTATGCCATGCACATCCATTTAGACCTCAGACATATGATAGACTCAGACTCTATTCAAAGGCATGATAACATTACTCTACTACAAAGGCTCAAAGTGAGATCTGGACAATGAACAACTAACCTCAAAAAAATAGTGAATCCTCTAATTGACTAAATTTATTTTTGATGTTGTTGATCCATTTTATATCTTTTTATGCTCAAGATCTCTATCTCTTTCGACTATGCTCCAATCACTCTACTGAAAAACTACCTTGCACGCTTCTGTCACCTACATGCAGCTCACGTAGCCTTCTGGAATCACGAAAATATTAACTACCTCAACATCTCATATTTTGTCAGATCCACATTCCCTTGTGACACTAGAAGTAATCATTCAAGAATATTTCCTGACGACTCCTTTTGAATTTGAGAAAGAAATCTCACGAATCCTAGGATCATCCTACATACTAAAATTGTATAGGGGATATACGACAAGATCCTTTTGAATTTGAAAAAGAACATGTCACGAAATATTTTGAAATCCTTGTAATCAATGAACATCATAAATTCTTAGAGGTTGAACCATCGCATGAAGATCGATGGGGAATGTATTTCCTTTAATGTAGTATATTACAATATAGATTTGATGCATTTGCTCGTATCTGTTTGTCTCAAACATTTATTGTAATAAATCTTAGTTGTTGGTAGATTTTAATTTGATGGGATAGCGCTAAGGTAGTCGAAGGGGAAAGATCAATGAGATGTTTTGTATAAATAATTGTATTGTTGCCCAAAAGAGGCTGCTGAAGAAGTTATATTTGTGAATTTATTATTATAGTTGTTGATGGTTTCTTGTCATGAAGTGAATCTCATTCGTTGGTTGTCGGAGAAGCGTGGACTGTAGATATGGTCTAAGAGTATTTTCGTTGATTCTGAGATTGGGGAAAAAGGGGTATGTTGCTTCCAAAACTTTTGAAGCCCGAAATCGCGAAGGGAGCTGGTCTGAGGTCATAGCTCATGGTTGTATGAAAGAGGAGTCTAGCATAGGAGATAGCACTCGTATTTTGGTGTTTCTAGAGGTGCCAGAAAATGGTTGTGTGGGTAATTTGAGCCCGCGAGGCAACATCAAGGGACCTGTGTGTCATTTGTTCAGGGTCTATTGGAGGAACGAACAATAGATCCATCTTAGTGTTTTGAAGATCCTTGACCGGGAGGTTGAGCATCCCTGAGGAGAGAAGGGGGGTTTTCTTCAACTGGAGTGAGTTTTATCATTTGCGCTAGAAATCAATAAGACACAATGATGCTGGAATCAAGAAAGGAATCGTCAGGAAATATTCTTGAATGATTACTTCCAGTATCACAAGGGAACGTGGATCTGACAAAATATGAGATGTTGAGGTAGTTAATATTTTTGTGATTCCAGAACGCTACGTGACCTGTATGTAGGTGCCATAAGTGTGCAAGGTAGTTTTTCAGTAGAGAGATTGGAGCATAGTCGAAAGAGATAGATCTCTTGAGCATAAAAAGATATAAAATGGATCAACAACATCAGAAATTAATTTAGTCAATTAGAGGATTCACTATTTTTTTGCGGTTAGTTGTTCATTGTCTAGATCTCACTTTGATCCTTTGTAGTAGAGTAATGCTATCATGCTTTTGAATAGAGTCTGAGTCTATCATATGTCGAAGGTCTAAATGGATGTGCATGGCATAGTATGTTGTAATTATAGGGAATTATCTAAAGAGGACATGAGACTCTGTTGTTGTTGAATGTAGTTTCCTTAATGTATCCACATGTTCAATGGAATGGAAGGAGTAATAAAACTGCAACAATTACGATCTATCATTTTCCACTCATGTGTTATTTTAATATGTGTGTGTATTTTTCTACATATTGATGATAGTAAGTTGTTATTAATGGAGTGCATGAATGTTTTCTGGAATGGATCCTTGTGTATTTTTTCCTTCATCCCTGTCACAAGCCCATATGGTCTCTGTGATCCTCATTGTGTCTCGACTGAGACCTTCTTTAGCCTTGGTTGAATATTGATATGTCAATTCTTAGGGGGTTTTGTTTGTCAAATCTGGATGAAACCATGGGTCTAAAGTCCACATGATTAAGAAGGACGCACGCAAGCGTGAAACGACCCAACAAATGGTTATGTTGTTGAGACTTGAAACTCTTGTATGGAATGATGAAGAAAATAAATGAGGTGTTATCCATCTTGGGAGGAAATTAAAGACTGGATAAATGAAAAGGAGCATAAGTTTTCCCAATGATAAAATTAGGGTTTGAGAGTGAATGTTAAGATATGGAAAGATAAATATCTTTATATCAATATGCATGAGACATTCTTTACTAAATTTCCTAGTTTATTGTATGAATGGATGGAAATGAAAACTGCTACCAATTTTGTCATGTGACCTTTAGAACCGATATTTTGGGATCAAGGCACAATTGATAGATTGAAGGTGTTGGAAAATAAGTGGACTTGGGCCATTTATTTTTAGTTTTATAGAGTAAAGGAGGGATATATTATTGAATTTTCTATGGAGTACACTAATTCTTTCAGCAAGGCAGAAAGAAAATTTACAGAAGATCTGAGGAAATCAATGCCAAAAGAGATTCCACTCTGGATCAAGATTTTGTTCATGGAGAAAGGGATAAGGAGCTTGGATCCCATAAGAATCATTGAGTAAAATCCCCTAGCACTATGGGAGAGGTTGGAAAGATGGGGGAAATTTATAGAGGATATGGATCCATTGAGGAGGATCTAGAAATTGTTTAGATAAGGAGAGAAAGTGGTTGGACCCACAAGAGAAGAGGAGAGAGAGAGAGAGAGTCGAGCAATACACAAGAAGAGTTGAGCTAGGAAGGAAAGTGGAGTAGTGAAGTAGAAAAAATATAACAAGGGGCATGCAACAAGGGGTTAGGCCTAAAATAAAAATAAAAGATATAGGACAAGGAGGAAGTGTGGAATAATGCACTATGCCAGAGTGTAGGATAGGCGAAGATAGACCCATGAATGTTGAAATATTGTAACTAGAAAGAGTATTCTACTTATTATTATTAATATTTGAGTCATTTATTTATAGATCAAATCCCCTTTTGTGGATTGATCATGTTGGGCATTGTAATTGACCAAATCCCCTTTTGCGGATTGGTCAAACCCTAATTGTGTTATTAAAATTAAGAAGTCGACGCCCATGCCTAATTAAAGTGGTTTTAACTGTTAGATTCATAATGAAGAAAACAACATAAGCATAATAGAAATAACTGAAGAAATCAAGAAACCATGATAAACAGAGATAAATAGAATATTGGTAGAAAAGGCATACTCTATAATCATTAATGAATGAGAAACTAATAATGATTAGATTTTTTAACATCCCCCCTTAATCATAAGTTCATTCTTTCCTGAAAAGCTACCACTACTTGACAACTAGTAATGTGTCAATAAAATATTCAGAGGGCTTAAGATCCTCTCTGAACTCTGAAAAAAAATAGCAGAATCTGATGTCTTCTACTAAATTGGTGGTTTAAGGATCACCACAAACTCACTTGGTGGTTTTGGGATGACCACAAACCAAATCTCTAGCAGAAGATGGTGTCTTCTACTAAATGGCATGATTTTAAGTTGACCATAAACTAACAAGAGCTCAAGGGTCAAAAATCTAAAAAAGTAACAAGAAGAACTTCATGTCTTCTACTTAATTGGTCTTTGATACACCATCAAACTACATAGTGGTTCATGCCATAGCTTGACACAACATCCTCTCTATGAACAAGAGGAGTATAGTTGTCTGACTCACGGGACTTACTAAATAGATGGGGAATACAACATAAGAAACTTGGACCAAAAACTCAAGGGTGTCGAGTACAACCAATCATTATGTAGGATATATCCCCTATAAAATTTCATTATGTAGGATGATACAACATAACCATTTGTTGGGTCGTTTCATGCTTGTGTGCATCCTTCTTAATGTTGTGGATTTTAGACCCATGGTTCATCCAGATTTGACCAACAAAACCCCCAAAGAATTGACATATCAATATTCAACCAAGGTTGAAGAAGGTCTCACTCGAGACACAATGAGGATCACAGAGACCATATGGGCTTGTGATAGGGATGAAGGAATAAATACATAAGGATCCATCCAAGACAACATTCATGCACTCCATTAATAACAACTTACTATCATCAATATGTAGAAAAATACACACACATATTAAAATAACACATGAGTGGAAAATGATATATCATAATTGTTGCAGCTTTATTACTCCTTTCATTCCATTGAACACGTGCATACATTAAGGAAACTACATTCAACAACAATAGAGTCTCATGTACTCTTTAGATAATTACCTATAATTACAACATACTATGCCATACACATCCATTTAGACCTCAGACGTATGATAGACTCAGACTCTATTCAAAAGTATGATAGCATTACTCTACTACAAAGGATCAAAGTGAGATATAGACAATGAACAACTAACCGCAAAAAAATAGTGAATCCTCTAATTGACTAAATTTATTTATGATGTTGTTGATCCATTTTATATCTTTTTATGCTCAAGAGCTCTATCTCTTTCGACTATGCTCTAATCTCTCTACTGAAAAAATACCTTGCATGCTTCTGGCACCTACGTGCAACTCACGTAGCCTTCTGGAATCATGGAAATATTAACTACCTCGACATTTCATATTTTTTCAGATCCATGTTCTCTTTTGATACTAGAAGTAATCATTCAAGAATATTTCCTGATGATTCCTTTCTTGATTCTAGCGTCACTGTGTCTTATTTATTTCTAGCGCAAATGATAAAACTCAATCTGGTTGAAGAAGACCCCCCTTCTCTCCTCATGGATGCTCAACCTTCTGGTCAAGGATCTTCAAAACACTAAGAAAGATCTACTCATTGGGCCTCTAGTAGACCCTGAACAAATGACACACAGGTCCCTTGATGTCACCTGGCAGGCTCAAATTACCCACACAACCATTTTCTGTCACCTCTGGAAACACCAAAATATGAGTGTTATCTCCTATGCTAGACTCCTCTCTCATACAACCATGAACTATGACCTCAGTCCAACTCCCTTTGCGAGTTCAGGCTTCAGAATTTTTGGAAGCAACTTACCCCTTTTACCAGATCTACGAATCAACGAAAATACTCTTAGACCATATCTACGGTCCACGCTTCTCCGAAAACCAACGAATGAGATTCACTTCATGACTTCGTTGTTCATCGTTTTTGAATGCAACTTACTCCTTTTTACCAGAACCCAAAACCGACGAACTCTCCTGGACCAGATCTATGGTCCACACCCCTTTTACAGCCAACGACTGAGATTTTCTTCGGAGCTTTGGCGTTTGGAAGTTTCAAATGTTCCAAATCCTTTTTCCTCCAAAGTAATTTCTACACGAAGTTGTGGATCGAGTGCCACGTGATCGTCCTAATCCATGACTAAGATTATTCCTTTTTTTTCACTTCGGGTGACCTGCAGTCAATGCCCTTTCACTTTGTTCCTCCCGTAGTATAAATCCTCAGAAATGGCAGATATTTCATCATGCATCCTTCTCCAATGGATGACTCTGATGGAGTTCACCACTTGAGGACTTTATACCTTCAGGACCTCACCCCTTATTTCCCCCCGAAGCACTCTATCTCCAAAGTGACGGAGATGACACCACGTGTCCACAGAAATCGAAGGCTAGGATTTTGGCCTCTTACCTTTTTTGGAGCTTCGGGTGACTTCTCGTCAACGACTCCACCCTCTCCTTTCTCTTTTCTCCAAATTCCTTGATCTAGTGACATGTGTCCTTTCCATATTGATGACCTTGATGGACTTCGCTACTTCGCGCTTCGGTGGTTTTGGCTTCACCTCACCTGTTTTTCTCCGAAGTAATTTCCTTCGAATCACACGGATCTCTGCCACATGTTCTTCTAGATCTAATGGTCCAGATCTACTTCGTCCTTCATAGCTTCACTAAGTTTTCACTTTGCTCCACACAAATCTTCTGAATCTATTTCCCATGAACTCTTCGATCTATTGCCATGTACCCTCCTCGATAGCGATGAAATAGATTCACTTCCTAGCTTCAGGACTTCAACAATCCCACTCTCACAACACCTTCAAACCTCCGAGCATGCAAAGTGTCGAAGGACTCCAAGGCTAACCTCTGTGCAACTCTTCCCAGATCTAACGGTCTGGAGTGATCCCACTTCCTTTGAACGGATCCTTCTCACTAACTTGGTGAATCTTATGGGACCAGGGATGATATTAAGGATGGAAATTTATTTTAAAATGTAGAAACCTTGGTGAATCTTACTAATCCTTCATATGTCAACTATAAATGTTTGTCGATATTTTTGTAAAAATATTCAAATTTCTAAGTATTTTATATAGTTTTTATAAAAAATTGGCGATTTTTAAGGTAAAATAATTTTATCCTATAGAATTTGGGCGAATCGTTTTAAAAATAGCAAATCTCATTTTTCAAAAAACCATGGAAAATTAGCCCATGAGCGAAATTTAGCCCCTAAAATCATCCTTGTAAGGGACTCCTCCCTATTGCAGAATTCCTATCGCTATCTCTTCTGAGCTTGTCCCTCCTTAGTCAAATTTTGACTCTATGCACACCTTGCAATAGGTCTTCTTCCACGACTCAACTTCTTTGTGAGCGATTGTGCACACCTTGTAATATTTCTTTACAATCCTCTGCAAGTAAACTTCAAGTTATTCCTCTTGTGCTTCTGAGTCAAAAGGTCTATGTTGACGCATACGTTGCATACAAAGATCCATGCTATCTCTCCTAAGCTTATGAGTCAAAACAGACTCTATCAACGCACTCCTTGTGGACAATATGTACTCCTTGCATAAGCTCGTGAAGAGAAACAATTGAAACTTGTCTAGACCCTCATAGATTCATACATGCAACCATGTAAATGAATTCATAAACATAAGAATGAGTAATAAGAGAGAACATAAGTAAACAAAAACCTACCATTCATTCAAATAGGTACAACAAAAGTAACACCAGACATTTGGAATCAACACTCCTTTGTTATATTCATTCAAATGAAATGTACATGGGCTCATAAACGTGATAATATTAAACATTCTCTACAACAAGTAATTTAACAACAATAACCTTTAGCAACTATCAACAACTATAATAATAAATTCACAAATATAACTTCTTCAGGAGCCTCTTTTGGGCAACAATACAATTATTTATACAAAACATCTCATTGAGCTTTCCCCTCCGACTACCTTAGCGCTATCCTATCAAATTAAAATCTACCAACAACTAAGGCTTATTACAATAAATGTTTGAGACAAACAGATACGAGCAAATGCATCAAATCTGTACTGCAATCTACTACATTAAAGGAAATACATTCCCCATCGATCTTTATGCGATGGTTCAACCTCTAAGAATTTATGATGTTCATTGATTACAATCTTTTCAAAATATTTTGTGACATGTTCTTTTTCAAATTCAAAAACTCTTCAAAATGAGCATTGGGGTGTTGAGTTGTCCTCCTCTCTCTCTTTGTTGAAGATGCTCCTGTATCACTGGTTCACACTTGGTAGACTTCAATCTTTCCATGCAATATCAAAAATTGATTCGTCGTGCTCTTCTTATCATTCTTTGTGCATTAGCTTAGGCATGCACAAAACTAGGATGGGCACACAACACTTCGTTTATGTGCATGCACGAGATTAACCCAAAACTTTGGGTGCCAAAATTTGTTGTTAAACAAGCACAACTCAGAGAGGAAGCATATTGAGAAAATTTGAATCAACTACCTATTCAATCCCACTATGTCCCGAGTCACCAATTCAAAACCTCTATGTAACACTAGTTCTTCACATGTTGGGAATGAAGGAAATGATGTAGAGGTTGGTATGGATGATTTCTTATGGGATACCTAATCCATGGAGGTAATATTTTTACATGCATTCCAACAAAATGAACTAGGTGATGACATTGATATCATAGATACCTTCTTCAAAATAAACAAATTCACAAATACAACTTCTTCAACAACCTCTTCTGGGCAACAATACAATTATTTATACAAAAGAGTTCCTTGAGCTTTCCCCTCCGACTACCTTAGCACTATCCTATCAAAGTAAAAGCTACCAACAACTAAGCCTTATTACAATAAATTTTTGAGACAGACAGATAAGAGAAAATGCATCGAATCTATACTACAATCTACTACATTAAAGGAAATAAATTCCCCACCGATCTTCATGCAATGGTTCAACCTCTAAGAATTTAAGATGTTCAATGATTACAATCTTTTCAAAATATTTCGTGACATGTTCTTTTTCAAATTAAAAAACTCTTCAAAATGCATGCTGGGGTGTTGAGTTGTCCTCCACTCGCGCTTTGTTGATGATGCTCGTGCATCACAATCCTCTGGGAAAAAATTCATGCGCTCTTTTCCATGAGCTCCTGCACTGAATTTCCATGCTTCAGGATATCTAATTCATTTACCCAACTGGCATTTTCTAATGGGTGTCCTTTCCACTTGACCAAATATTCAAAATAAGTTTTCCTTTTAGTCTTCTTACCAGTCCTCTGATATATGATCTTCTCCATCTGTGGATTTTCTACTACAAGTATGTGCTTCTCCCACTAGATTTCTTTCTAATCTTCCGATCCTCTTGTGT
This sequence comes from Picea glauca, assembly GCA_000966675.3. Lineage (NCBI taxonomy): Eukaryota > Viridiplantae > Streptophyta > Pinopsida > Pinales > Pinaceae > Picea > Picea glauca. The sequence continues at coordinate 146,374 of JZKD02S1604099.1, read as the reverse complement.
CATATTCCCTATAATTACACATGTCTGAAATGTTGAATATGGGTGATATACCCACACCCTCTGGAAGCTCTATCTCATAATCATTAGCATCAAATTTTCTTAGGATCTTACAGGGTCCTATCTTCTTCATCTTCAGTTTGTTATATGTTCCCCTTGAGAACCTTTCCTTCTTGAGATGTGTCAGAACTTGATCTCCAACTTCAAATTGAAGTTCTCTTCTATACTGATCAACCATGCACTTCTATTCTCTTCTTCTATTTTGCAACTACTCTCTGATATGATTGTGAAGATTTTGCATTTCTGCAGCGAAGTCTTCTTCTCCAACACTTCTAAATTCATTTTTCTCTACATCTCTCAACTCTGATACTCCTCTTGGATTCATTCCATATACTATATGGAATGGAATCTTTCATGTACTCCTGTTTACTGAGTCATTGTATGCAAACTCTGCTTGTGACAGAATTCGATCCCACTGGCTATTATGTTTAGTGACCAAACTCCTCAGCAAGTTCCCTAAACTCCTATTCACCACATTAGTCTATCCATCTGTTTGAGGGTGATATGCAGAACTAAAGGATAGTTATGTTCCCAGTTTCTTCCAAAATGTCCTCCAGAAATGACCAATAAATTTGGTGTCCCTATCTAAAACAATACTCCTGGGTAACCCATGAAGTCTCGCAAATTCCTTGAAAAACATATTTGTAATGTGTGTTGCATCAATGGTTTTCTGACATGGAATAAAGTATGCCATCTTTGAGAATCTATCAACTACCACAAAAATGGAATCACTTCCCTTTTGTGTTCTTGGTAATCCCAACACAAAATCCATGTTTATTTCATCCCAAGGCCTATCTGGAATAGGCAATGGATGAAACAACCCAATGTTCTGTCTCTTTCCTTTTGCATGCTGGAAAATTTTACATTTGTTCACAAATTTCTTCACTTCTGCTCTCATACCTAGCCAATAGTATGAATTGTTTAACTGTGCAAATGTCTTTTCATGGTCGAAATGTTCAGCTAGACCTCCACTATGTTTTTCTTTTAGCAGATTATCCCTCATCGAGCATTTTGATATGCACAAATGGCTACCTTTAAACAACAATCCATCTTGAATCAAAAACTCTTTCCACTGACTTCTATCTCTAATCACAAGATTTGCACATGCTTCATATGCCTCTTTAAAATATAGATCATCACAATACATTTACTTAAGGTGTTCAAACCCTAAGGTTTTCACATGAAATTCCTGTAGAATTAGACATCTCCTGCTCAATGCATCAATGAATTTGTTAGCATTTCCAGAAATACTTTTAATAACAAAAGTGAAATTTTGCATAAATTCTATCCACTTAGCATGTATTTGATTTAACTTCTCCTATTTGTTTATGAATTGTAAATATTGATTATCACTATACAAAACAAATTCTTTTGGAACAAGGTAGTGCCTCCATTTATTTAAGGCTTGAATTATTTCATAAAACTCTTTATCATATGTGGATTACGTCCTCTTGGTATCATTCAAATTCTCACTGAAATATGCAACATGCCTATTATCTTGGCTCAAGACTACTCCAATTGCAACTCCACTAGCATCGCATTAGATTTGAAATGTATTCCCAAAATTTGGCAAGATAAGAATAGGTTGTTCTATTATCTTATCCTTTAATATCCAAAATCCTTTCTTAGCTTATTCTATCCAATTGATAGACTTGTGTCTCTTCTTCACCGTATCTAGCATCGGTGTACAAATTCCACTGAAATTTCTAATGAACTTCTAATAGAAACTTGTTAATCCATGGAAGCTTCTCACCTCGAACACACTCCTTGGAGATGACCATTCTTTGATTGCTTTTATCTTGTTTGGATCCATATTCAACTCATTTGAAGATATTACAAAACCCAAGTAAATGAGTTTTTCTTTCATAAAAGAGGATTTCTTCAGATTTATCAGCAACTTCTCTTTCTGAATCTTCTCATTACCAATGTTAAGTGCCTCAAATTCTCTTATTTAGTCTTACTAAAGAACAGTATATCATCCATATATAAAATCAAACACTTACCAATAAAATCCTTTAATACTTCATTCATCAACCTCATAAAATTACTTGGGGCATTTGTTAAGACAAATGGCATAACAAGCCACTCATACAACCCCTCATATGTCTTGAAGGTTGTTTTCCACTCATCACCTTCTCTTATCCTCATCTGGTGATATCCACTTTTCAAGTCTATCTTTGAGAAATAGCTTGCTCTTCTCAAACAATACATTAACTCATCCATCCTTGGAAAAGGAAATCTATACCTGATGGTGATTTTGGTCATGGCTCTTGAGTCTGTACACATTCTCCATCCTCCATATTTCTTTGAACCCAACACAGTTGGTACTATGCATGGACTCAAGCTTTCTCTGACCAATCCCTTATCCATCAAATATTGGACTTTTTTCTTTACCTCCTCATTCTCTTGAGGTGTCAATCTATATGTTTCTTTGTTCAAAACAATTATTCCTAGTATTAGATCAATGTGATGGTTGATACTCTTGATAGGTGGAAATGAGCTAGGTAACTCATTCACTACTATGTCAACAAAAATCTCTAACAACTCTTGAATTTCTTCAGACAGATCATCCATAGAAGTACTTTTACGGATAACTCTTGGTTTCCTCACCATAACAAACTAAATCTCCTGTTATTTCTTAACTTCACTTAGGAGTTCTTCCCACTCATGAGAAGTATACTTTTGTTGGATTCTTCTTTCACCTTCTTATCCTCTATTGGTAGTAGCATGAGTGTCCTACCATTATGCTCCAAGGTATAAGTAGTTTTTCTCCCATCATGAATGAAACTACTGTCATACTACCATGGTCTCCCCAACAAAACATGACATATATCCATGGGAATCACATCACACAAAATTTCATCTTTATTTCCTCCTATATTAAATTCAACTAGGCATTGTTTAGTTACCATTACCTGGTGACCTTTTTGCAACCATGAGACTCTATACAGACTTGGATGTGCATTTGTCTCCAGCTCCAATTTCTCCACCATCTCTATGAATACTAATTTATGAGTGTTCCCACTGTCATTTATCACCTTGCATACTCTGTATTTTGTCTTACAAGAAGTTTTGAACAAACTGTTCCTCTGCACTAGTTTTTCCACTTATTGTTGTGGATTCGAGAGAACTTTCCTCATCATCAAGGATTTCTCATCTTATGCACCTTCTACCTCAAGATTCCACTTTTGCACTTTTGAAATGTGAGCTTATCCTCCTCCTTATTTATTTCCTTAGGGAATTCCCAAGATATGTGTCATGTTTTTCCATAGGAAAAACACTTCACTTCTCCTCCTCTGCCTCAAGGAAAATAATTTCTACCACCATATTGTCTCCCTCGGGAACTTCCTCCCTTTTCTGATTGACTGTGTTTCTTTCCAGACTCAACTTTGGGATTTTGTGCCTTATCATGGATGATTCCCTTACCTTTGTTTAGATTTCTTCCTCTGTGTTACCCATGATTTTGGTCATCATGATGATGTATTGATGATGGTGTACTCAGGCTCTTCATAAGAACTTTCATCTGAGAAAAGTTACTTTCATCTCTTCCCAGAAAAATCATTTTTGAAGAGGGTTCACAGGTTGCTAGTATCCCAGGGTGTGAGAATGCCTGATTCTCGCAGGCTGCCTTAAGACAGGGTGCGAACTTCTCACACTGTGTTGAATATCTAGGGTGTGAACTCTTCCTAAAGCATGGAAAAAGATGAATTCTCGATGTTTCTAGAAGGGAATCTTCTAGAAGAACGGGTTGGCATTCGAATGGTTATCCTTGTACTGGATTCCATGATATTTTGGGTTCATTCTTATCCAAGTAACTATCTCATTCTCTCCTATATATTGAGAGAATTCTCATGGAAAAGGTTAAGCAAGATTCATTGGAGAATTGGTGAAAGAATTGTGTGAAGGACTTAGCTTGAACAGTAGCTTGAAAACTCCAGCAAGTCTATCAAGAGGTTTTGATCTTCTTCATACAAGGATTGAGCAAGTGTGTGTGTTGGAGCCAAGAGCCATCGAAAGGAAGCTTTTGACATCAAGGCTATCAGGTTGTAATCTTTACTTTCAATTAATATGATACAGTGGCATGTCCCTTTCCCATAAATCTATTCTCACTTTATTGTGTAATTCCTTGATCATACACATAAGTTGACTGTTGAATATATTGTGCTATCTTCACTTTGGTTGGTTTGTGTTGTCTTGGTATTGACCTCACAAGAGCACCGGAGCGAAGCGGGAGCAACAAAGACCCTAGGAAGCGATATAAAGGTATGTTACTTATTCCTTCCTACTAGTTAATTCAATGGTCAAAACTTAGGGAAAGAGTCATGTCCTGTCCTATTTTTTTCTAGATCCAGGTGGATCTAGGGAGATCTGTTAGTGTCCTCACCTACCGATTAGTTCGATAACACTCTGCTTTGCTGACTCTATTTCCTGGCCAACTTTTCTTCTTCTTTCAGAGTAATCTGATAAGCGTCTTCTATTGTCATTACTATCATCATGCTGATTGCATCCTAGATTTCATATCTCAGGCCATTAATATACCTGACAACCTTTTCATCATTTTTCTCTCTTTTTCCATCCCTGATTTTCAACTTATAGAACCCCTCTGTGTACTCTTTTACTGTCATTTCTTTCTGTCTTAGGTTCTGAAACTTCCTGAACATATTTATCTAATAATCCTGGGGTATGAATTTATCTTTCAACTTGGATACCATTCTATCCCATCTCTTAATATTTTGCTTTCCCTTTCTTCTTTTGTTAGGATGCAGTTCATCCCACCACAGTGCTATATGTCCCTTCAATATGGTGACAACATGTTTCACTTTCTTCTCTTCATCGACATCTTCATAGTCGAAGTACTTATCCATTTCTCGGATCCAATCAAGCAATTCTTCCACATCTAAGTTACCTTCATACATTGGGATGTCTATATTTTCTCTAGATCCAAATCTCACAATACCTTTCAGCAAGCATTCTTCCGCAACATCCTCTGCTATAGATTCTTCAACTTCTCTTTATTCTCTTTTTGCATCACTGACATCTCCAACATCAGGTTCTCTCCTTTTTTCTTTTTCCATAACATCTAACCTTGCACAAATTTCTCTTATATCTCTTTCCACCACTCGCTTTTCTACAGGTGGATCTACACGTATTCTAGGTGGAGTTGTGCTAAACTTGTCCAAACACATAAAGCTTAAGAACCTTTTTTTTTTTTTTCTGATACCACTTACCTACTTCACTTGCTGCTTACAGAACCTAAAATCTATATAGGCTCTGATACCACTTGACACAGACCCCCCTTCTCTCCTCGGGGTTGCTCGACCTCCTATTCAAGTATCTTCAAAACACTAAGCAGGATCGGGTCTTCGAGCCTCCAATAGAACCTGAACAAATGAGACACAGGTCCCTTGATGTCTCTCCATAGGTTGGAATTACCTGCATAATTTTTTTATGGCACCTATGGAAACACCAAAATATGAGTGCTAGCTCCTATGCTATACTCCTCTCTCATATGACCACAAGCTATGACCTTGGGCTATCTCCCTTTGCGAGTTCGTGCTTCGACAGTTTTGGAAGCAGCTTACCCCTTTTTCCCCGATCTCTGAATCAAAGAAAATACTCTTGGACCAAATCTATGGTCCACGCTCCTTCAACAACCAATGACTGAGATCAACTTCATGACTTCTACATTCAATGCTTTTGAATGAAACTTACTCCTTTTTACTCGAACCTTGAACTGACAAACGATCCTAGACTAGATCTACGATCCACACCCCTTTTACGGCCAACGACTGAGATTTTCTTCGGAGGTTCGACATTCAGAAGTTTCGAAGGTTCCAAAGCCTTTTTCCTCCTAAGTAATTTCTTCCCAAAGTTGTGGATCAAGCGCTAGGTGCTCATCCTAATCCATGACTGAGATTATCCTTTGTTTTCACTTTGGGAAACCTACAATCAACGCCCTTTCACTCTATTCCTCCTAGAGTATAAATTATTCGAAGTGGCATATTTTCTGCCACACGTCCTTCTCCAATGGATGACTCCAATGGAGTTCACCACTTCAGGACTTTATACTTTTGGGACTTCACCCCTCATTTCCCCCGAATCACTCTATCTCTGAAGTGATGGAGATGACACCACTTGTCCACACAAATCGAAGGCTAGGATTTTGGCCTCTTACCTTTTTGGAGCTCCGGGTGACTTCTGGTCAATGACTCCACCCTCTCCTTTCTCTTTTCTCGAAAGTCCTAGATCTGGTGATGCATGTCCTTCCCGTATCGATGACCTTGATAGATTTCGCTACTTCATGCTTCAGTGGTTTTGGCTTCACCTCACCCATTTTTATCCGAAGTTCTTTCCTCTGAATCACAGGGATCTCCGCCATGTGTTCTTCTAGATATAACGATCCAGATCTACTTCGTCCTTCACAACTTCTCTAAGTTTTCACTTTTCTCCATGCAAATATTCCAAATCTCTTTCCCACAAACTCTTCGATCATTTGCCACATATCCTCCTCGATAGCGATGACGTAGATTCACTTCCTAGCTTCGGGTCTTCGACAATCCCTCTCTCACAAAACCTTCAAACCTCTGAACACTCATAGTGTCGAAGGACTCTAAGGCTAACCTCTGTGCGACTCTTCCCAGATCTAGCAGTTTAGAGTGATCATGCTTCCTCTGAGTGGATCATGCTCGTTAACTTGGAGAATCTTAAGGGGCTTTTCCCTATTGAATACTTCTTATCACTATCTCTTTTGAACTTGTTCCTCCTTAGTCTAACTTTGACTCTGTGCACACCTTGCAACAATTATTTAACATCCTCTACAAGTAAACTTCGAGTTATTACTCTTGTGCTTCTGAGTCAAAAGGACTTTGTCGACACACACCTTGCATACAAAGCTCCACGTTATCTCTTCCAATATTCTGAATCGAACCAAACTCTGTCAATGCACTCCTTGCAGATAATATGCACTACTTGCATAGGCTTGTGAAGAGAAACAATTGAAAATATCTAAAACCTCACATATTCATACATACAACCATGTAAATGAATTCATAAACATAATAAAGAGTAATAAGAGAGAACATAAGTAAACAAAAACCTACCATTCATTTAGATAGGTACAACAAATGTAACACCAGACATTTGGAATCAACACTCCTATGTTATATTCATTCAAATGAAATGTACATGGGATCATACACTCAATAAGCTTGAACAATCTCTACAACAACAAATAATTCAACAAAAATAACCTTCAACAATTATCAACAGCTATAATAATAACTTCGCAAATACAACTTCTTCAGCAACCTCTTTCGGGAAACAATACAATTATTTATACAAAAGAGCTCCTTGAGCTTTCCCCTCCGACTACCTTAGCACTATCCTATCAAATTAAAATATAACAACAACTAAGGATTATTACAATAAATGTTTGAGACAGAAAGATACAAGAAATTGCTTCGAATCTGTATTGCAATCTACTACATTAAAGGAAATGCATTCCTCATCGATCTTCATGCGATGGTTCAGCCTCTAAGAATTTAAATGTTCATTGATTACAATCTTTTCAAAATATTTCGTGATATGTTCTTTTTCAAATTCAAAAACTCTTCAAAATTCATTTTGGGGTGTTGATTTGTCCACTCTTGCTTTGTTGACAATGCTCCTGGATCACTGGTTCACACTTGGTAGACTTCAATCTTGGCATCCAATATCAAAACTCGATTCGTCATGAAATTTTTATCATTCTTCGCGCATTACCTTAGGCATGCACAAAAATGGGATGGGAACGCAACACATAGTTTATGTGCATGCACGAGATTAACCTAAAAATTTGGCTTCCAACATTTGTTGTTAAACAATCATAACTCGGAGAGGAAGCATATTGAGAAAATTTGAATCAACCACCTATTCAATCCCACTCTATCCCGATTCACCAATTAAAAACCTCTATAGTAACACTAGTTCTTCACATGTTGGGAATGAAGGAAATGATATATAGGTTGGTATGGATGATTTCTTATGGGATACCTAATCCATGGAGGTAATGTTTTTACATGAATTCCAACAAAATGAACTAGGTGATGACACTGATATCATAGATACCTTCTTCAAAATCCTGAAATGTGCTTCCATCACCCCTCTTTGGTCAAAAAGGGTCAAGGTATACGAAGGTTCACACTTGGTAGACTTCAGGCTTGGTAATGCAATATCAAAACTCGGTTCAAGAAACACTTCTTGTCATTCTCCATGCATTAGCTTAGGCATGCACAAAACTGGGATGGGCAGACACAACTTCATTTGTGTGCATGCAAGAGATTAAACCAAAAATTTGGGTGCCAACATTTGTTGTTAAACAAGCACAACTCAAAGAGGAAGCATAGTGAGAAAATTTGAATAAACCACCTATTCAATTCCCACTATGTCATGAGTCACCAACTCAAATCCTATATAACAACACTAGTTTTTTTGTTAAGCCCTAAATAGTCGCACATTACCCCTTAATTGGGGCATATTACATTAGTAATGATATTTTATTTATGTCGTCTTGGGTCCATTAGTTGTAATTGTACCTCCTAGTCTCCTGTATATACCAAGGAGACATTTTCATTTGGAATCATCTTGTATTTGGACATTTATGTCGTGTATAAGGATATTTCCCCCTCAAAGAGGCTTATTATCTGAATTTCTCTCTTTTTCAAGGCATTGAGTCCTTATTCTGAGGATTTTCTATGCTATATTGATATTTTTTTCTTAACATAAGGTATCATAGCTCAAGGTCTTGGGATTTTGTTGCTACATATGAGACACCTTGGAATTTTTACTATAATTTTTTTGTACAATGTTTCATAAGGAACCCCTTGGAGGATATTTATTAGAAGGATCAAGGTATGTTGGGCTCAAATTTCAACTCCATAGGCATTATAATTTCGAAGATACAACCTGTGTAAGAGAGGGTTCTGAAATCATCCTGAATTGAGTCATCGCGGAATTTTCTCTATAAAAATATTTATGTAACATTTCAGACTCTAAAATCCGAAGGATATTCATATAAATTATTAAAGTATCTATGATAAATAATTCCAATTCTGGGTCATCCTACATTTTTAGTTACACCCTGTGGAAGATAGGGTATATGACTATTCCTATTGACCAGTCTCAAGGAGGTGTTTTGGGTAAACAAATAATAAAGTATTCCTCGAGTATCCAAATTGAATGAGATTAGTTGCATTAGATAGTGGACAATCTTTAGTAGTTTTGGTACAATTTTCAGAATTGTATTTCAATTATTGTTTGTGGGGCACACTATACAAGTGAGATCTCTTGGAAAGGCCAAAAATAAGAAAGTTGTGGGTAATTTACCATAAATTCCACTTGGCACATCCAATTTTGATCAGACATGTGGCATTGCAAGGAATAAATATTAGATAACTACAAAAAATAATTTTTCATACCCAAAAGGGCCAAAATTTTGGAGATACAATAGAAGAAAGATTGTCTAGCAGAACCACCTCAAAATCAAGGTTTAAAAGTGATACTTGGACAACATGCCACCAAAAAAGGGAACTTCTACACCAAATAATCCTCCAGAGAATCCTACTTGGACTCTTGATGAAGGTGAAGAAATGTGTAGGGACATAAATGATTTACAAAAGAAGACGATGACAAAAGATGAACTACAAGGGATGAAGGATGTTTTAAAAAGAGAGATCATGGAAGGATTGAAAAATTTCCTAATAGAGAGGACACCTGAAAGTGAAAATGTATCCCATGAAATTCATAATGAGGACACAAGGAAGATGAATCAAGAATGGAGAAACTCCAAATTTGGTTTGAAGACCAACCGTGTTCCTAAGACTGATATGAGAAATTTTGATGGCAAGGACCCAATCACATGGATACTTCAGATGGAGAAATTCTTTGATCTACATGATGTGCCACATACACAAAAGGTACGAATTGGTTCTTTATATTTATAACCAACTCAATTTGTGTGGTATATATAGATTTTTTCTCACAAATCACTCATCACTTGGACAATTTTCATGGAAGAAATGATAGCACACTATGAGGATACAAGGGGAAATACCTTCTTTAGCCAATTGATAAATCTCAAGCAAAAGGGTTTAGTTACATAGCACATTGAGAAATTCCAAAGATTGAATATAAAGGTAACAGATATTCCAGATGATCACTTGATTGATGTATTCTTAGGAAATTTAAGGGATAACATTCAACATGAGGTTCACCTTTGGGAACCCAAATCATTGGAGAATGCATTTAGGGTGGAAAGAAATGTTGAAAGTAAACATATGGCTATGGATACTAGAAGGATCACTCTTAACATCTATTGAGAGAATAATTATCCTTCTTCTAAAAAACCTCAACCTACAAGGTTGACACCTCAAAAATTGGAGGAAAGAAAAGAAAAAGGTTTATGCTTTAATTGTGTAAGAAGTACAGTAAGGGACATAAGTGTGGCGAGAAGAAATTATTCTACATAGATTGTGAAGACAAAGAAGAACAAGAACAAGAACAAGAACCATCTCAAGATGAAAACATAGAAGCAATTTCTTCTGAAGAGTTGACTCCCACGATATCATGTAATGAATTGGTTAGAATTAGCACTCCTCAAACCCTCAAGATCGAAGGATATATCAAAAAGAAAAAGCTAATAGTCCTAATTGATTCTAGGAGTACTCATAATTTCATTCACTATAAATTAACCAAAGCTCTCAATTGCTTTGTATATCTAGCACCAGAGTTTCAAGTAATGATTGAAAATGGAGGAATTATCAATTTCTTAGGAAAATGCAATAAGATCAATCTTACTATGGGGTGATATGTAATGAATAGTCCAATGATTGTTATACCCATGGCTGGTGTTGATGTCATACTAGGAATCCAATGGTTACAATCATTAGGAACAATGGCTTTTAATTTTCAAGAACTTTTCATGAAATTTTCATTGGAAGGATGATCCAGGTGGATATCGGTGGCCACCCACCTTTTCAAACTGGCTCAAAACAATTTTCTAGCAATTTTGGTAATTTAGTATTTTTGGCAGTTTTTTGGGTCCTAAACTTCCGGAGCAGTTTTGAGGCCCTAAACGAAGTTTTTTGGGCATCTACCACCAACAATTGTAGTCCTTGGATAGATCTTTCTAACTATGTATCATATGCATCAAACATAGATAGTGTGCCAAAGTTACGACCCTAGGAAATTGATGTACCATTTTACCCAAACGAGGCCCACATGACTTTTGGCGCTTCGTCTCCTAGGGTTAGGTTTTTTGACATTCCTGTTTATTGTAAAAAGGACTTTAAATCCTCATTGTAATCATCTTCTTGCAAATGCGAGTAGTCGTCACATCTCTTCTCAAAGATAAGCTGCCACCATTCTAGCGAGTCTTCCACTCTGTATTTTTATAGTCTTTGTACATTTCTTTCATTAATATAAATAATGTATTACTGTATCTCTGTGTTTATGGTTGCATCTTTGATACATTTCTATTATATTATTGGATATCTATGATATCTCTGTGAATATATTTATTACATCCCCTCTCTCATTTTGTGCCAAAAATAATCTGGATCAGTGGTATCAGAGGAGACTGCTCTTGATCATTTTTCAGTGCATGTCCCTGGCGAGGTCTGAGTATAGCAAGTTGTGTCTCGAGCTTGTCTCTCTTGAAGACAATCACTCTCGCATGCCCAAGAAACCCTCCATGGAGGAAGAAAATAAAAATGATGGAGCAAACAATCCTATCAATCTGTTGCTTGAGAAAGCTCTCACATGACAGAGGGACAAAATGATGGATATTTTTTCCCACATCCTTCAACGCCTGCCAATAGCAACAGGGGCATCTTCATCAAACAACCACTTTGGAAGCACCTCTCCTTTCAAGGTACAGGTTAATTTTGATATTCCCATTTGAAGTTTAGATGGATGTGGATGCCTTAGACAAATGCTTAAATCTGTTAGAAGATTATTTCTCTTTTATAAATTTTTTCGACAGGGAAAAGATCACCTTCGCACTCCCTAAATCTCTCCCCCATGTCAAACATTGGTGGGAAACTTACTGGGATAAAATTTCCATAGAGGAGTCTGGATTATATGGGGTCGAGCCCACTTGGGATTTTTTTGTGGATGTGGTAAAGGAATAGTATTACCTTGTTGGAAACTATGAGGACCAGTACGTGAGATGGACCACACTATGGCAAGAGAAGGGCCAAGTAGTTTCAGAGTTCACCAATACCTTCCATACCAAGTGCACCAATTTGGGTATAAAAGACTCTGAATGAAAATTGGTTTTGAAATACCTTGGGGCTCTACCCGGATACATCCAAACTGAAATGGATTTTTTGGACATCTCATCACTCGGTGCTACTTATCGATATGTTGTTAAAATCAAGCATAAATTTAATCACCAGAACAAACAGGAGTTTGGGTCTGCAAATCTACAACAATCAAATTATGATAAAGACGGTCCTAACAAACAATCTCTTGAAAACCAGTCCAAGCCATAGGAAAAGAAGGGTCACGGGAAGACAAAGAAGGACAACGGAAAATGGTGTGATTTCCACAAAATCCCCTGGTACAACACCGATGAATGTTGCTCAAAATAGTCATTGGTGGTCGAGATTAAAGATAAGGAGACAAACCCTAATTCAAAATCTAATTCTGAAAATAGTATTAAAAGACAGATCATCGATGAAAACCCCACTGCTATTGTTGCGACCACAACAATTCAACCAGAAGAACCAATAGATCCTAAAGAGGGGTAGCACCTTTTTCATTCAAAGATGTGGGTGAAGGGGGCCCCACTGCATTTATTGTTGATAGTGGAAGCCAAAATAACCTCATCTCAATAAAGGTCATCAAACAGTTGGGATTGCCGACAACACCACACCCACAACCATACAATATCGGGTGGCTTCGCCAAGGACGAGATCTTTGTGTCAGCCAACAATGTTGATTGTCATATGGAATCCAAGCCTTCAAGGATGAGGTATTATGTGATGTTTCCCCATTGATGTTTGTGATGTTCTCTTGGGTCAACCATATATGTGGAAGCGCCATACTATTTATGAGTCTCGACCCCGCAGTGTCATTGTTTCTCTTGGGGGTTATCTCTACAAAATACTAGAGGTAGTTTCGACTATTGTTTCACCTAAATAGTTCCAAAAGGTAGTATCTCATACTGCAAAATTTAGCTTCTTCACAATCTGTTCAAAAGGGGAACAAAAAGACACTGCAACCATTACAGTCTCACCCCAAAAAACTTCTATCCAATAGAAGCAGGTCGACAAGGTTGAAACAAAGCACAAATATTCCTTATGCACACATAACTCTCATGTAGCTCGACTTGTTGAACATAATCATCCTCAACAGGTTCATGACAACCTTCCACAAACTGAGCAGTGCAACATCTCCAACAAGGCAAGTAGCTCACCAAGATTCAGATTCAACAAACACTTCCCTCTCTCCCCCGTGAACTCAACACAATGGATAACATTTATTCCTAAGGAGGGGGGATTGATCCAGGTGGATATCGGTGGCCACCCACCTTTTCCAACTGGCTCAAAACAATTTTCTGGCAATTTTGGTAATTTACTATTATTGGTAGTTTTTCGGGTCCTAAACTTCCAAAGCCGTTTTGAGGCCCTAAATGATGTTTTTGGGGCATCTACCGATCGATAAATAAAATCATGATATTTACCACCAAAATTGTATTTTTCGGATAGATCTTTATAATTATGTATCATATGCGTCAAACAAAGATAGTATGCCAAAGTTACGACCCTGGGAAATTGATGTACCAATTTACCCAAACGGGGCCCACATGACTTTTGGCGCTTCATCTCCTAGGGTTAGGTTTTTTGACATTCCTGTTTATTGTAAAAAGGCCTTTAGAGCCTCATTGTAATCATCTTCTTGTGAATGTGAGTAGTCGTCACATCTCTTATCAGAGATAAGCTGCCACCATTCTAGCGAGTCTTCCACTATGTATTTTTATAGTCTCTGTACATTTCTTTCATTAATACAAATCATGTATTACTGTATCTTTGTGTTTATGGTTGCATCTCTGGTACATTTATGTTATATTATTGGATATTCGTGATATCTCTATGCATTTCTTTATTACATTTCCGCTCTCATTTCGTGTTGAAAATAATCCGGATCAAAGGAAAAGAAATTGAGTTAAGAGGTATCACAAGGAAACCCAGTAAGGTGATAAGCTCTAATAGCATGACAAAATTATTGAAAGGGGCATCAACTTGTAATTTTACAACTATGTTCACTAGATGTTCACACATCTAAGCCATCTATTCCCCTATATCTCGAAGGGATCATTGATAAGCATTCCAAACTATTTGAAGATATTCCCAAAGGTCTTCCACCCACTCGAAATAATGATCATGCTATTCACCTAATTCCTGGGAGTTTTACTCCTAACATCAGGTCGTATAGATACCCTTATGCCCAGAAGAGTGAAATTGAGCATATGGTTGACAAAATGTTAGAGAGGCTAGCATTATTAGACCTAGCCAAAGTTCTTACTCTGCACAGGTGGTAATGGTACTCAAGAAAGATAGTGCATGGCATATGTGTCCAGATTATAGAGATCTCAACAAGATCACTATTAAATATACATTTCTCATTCCCGTCATTGATGAATTTTTAGATGATCTACATGGAGAAATCTATTTCACAAAGTTGGATCTCTGTTCAGGGTATCATTAGATTAGAATGAAGGAAGAACATATCCCAAAAACAACATTTTGAACTCATGAAGGCCATTATGAATTTTTGGTCATGCCTTTTGGCCTTACAAATTCACCTTCCACTTTCCAAGGGTTGATGAATTCCATTTTCAAGCCCTTCCTTCGAAAATCTGTGTTATTATTTTTTGATGATATAATAATCTACAGAAAGTCGTGGGAGGATCAGGTGCGACATGTTGACAAGGTTATACAACTAATAAAGGAGAAACAACTATATGCCAAACCATCAAAATGTTTGGTTGGGGTGAATGAGGTGGAGTATTTTGGTCATAGTGTATCTCATGAAGGTGTAAAGGTAGACCCTAACAAGATTAAGGCCATGATGGACTAGCCGATTCCAAAAACATTGAAGAATATTAGAGGATTTTTGGGTTTGACAGGTTACTACCGCAAGTTTGTTCGACACTATGGAAGAATAACAACACCTTAACGACACTAACTAAGAAGAATGTTTTTTCATGGACTCCAGAGGAAACTAAATATTTTAAACAACTTAAAGAGGTGATGTGCAAAGCTCTTGTATTGACCACTCCAGACTTCACAAAAAACTTTATTGTGGAATGTGATGCCTCGGGAAATGGAATTGGTGTTGTCCTAATGCAAGAAGGAAGTCCCTTGGCTTTTGAAACTTGGCCACTCAATGGAAAGGACTTACACAAACCCATTTCTAGGAGAAATGATGGAAATACTACATGCATTGAAGAAATGGCACCCTTACCTAATAGGTAGGCACTGCAAGATCAAAACATATCACAATAGTCTTAAATACTTTTGGAAGAAAGACTATCTTCAGAGGAACAACAAAAATGGGTGACCAAGATATTGAGTTATGATTTTGAAATCGTCTATAATAAGGAGAAGAAAAATGTTGTGGTAGATGAACTCTCAAGAAAGGATGAAGATGTTGAGACCTTTATCTATGCTATCTCAATCATCCAACTTGATTGGATAATAGAAGCAAGAGATGAATGGAAGAATGATGAAAATGTGTGGACTCTCATTCAAAGGTTGCAGCAGGATTTTAGTGCATCATATACATTTACATGGAAAATGATTAATTATGGTACAAAGATCGCTTATATTTATGTAAGAAATCCCAACTCAAACAAAAGGTACTATTGGAATTGCACACATTGTTGGTAGAAGGGAAGTCAAGATTTTTGAAAACCTACCATAAGGTCAAGAAGGAATGTTTTTGGGATGGCTTTAAAAATGATGTTCAAAGGTTTATGGCAGAATGTTTGGTTTTCCAACAAAATAAGGTGGAAACAATTAAGACCCCAAGTCTTTTACAACCATTAGTCATCCCAAGTCAATGTTGGGAGGAGGTTTCCATGGATTTCATCATAGGGTTACCAAATTCTTAAGGAAAGAGTGTCATAATGGTGATTTTTGATAGTTTGGCCAAGTACGCACACTTTTGTGCACTCTCCCATCCCTTCAAATCCATTACAGTTGCCACTGCATTCATGGAGAAAGTTCAAAATATACATGAAATCCCAAATATTATTGTAAGTGACAGAGATCCCATCTTTATAGGACATTTTTGGACATAATTTTTTCTTGTTTGGGCACTCAATTGGCTCATAACTCATCCTATCATCCTCATTCTGATGGAAAAACTGAGATAGTGAACACATGTATGGAAGACTACCTTTGTTGTTTTGTCGCTGATAAAAAAACACAATGGTTCAAATGGTTACCCTTGGCATAATGGTGGTATAACACTTCCTTTCATACTACAACAAAAATGACACCATTTATGGCACTCTATGGATACCACCCTCCTTCCATCACTTCTTCTCTAAAATAAAAGTCTAACGTTCAAGCAGTGGAAGATCACATCGAGAATCAACAACAAGTTCTCCAAATCTTAAAGGACAACCCGACCATGCCACCTAATCGCATGAAACAACAAGTAGATCAACATTGTAGTGAAAGAAGCTTTGAATTAGGGGATTGGGTGTTTTTAAGACTACAACCATACAAACATATGTCCCTCAAGCAAGAGAAGAAGGATAATAAATTATCACCAAAGTACTATGGCCTTCATAAGGTGTTGCAAAATATTGATACTATGGCATACAAATTGGAGTTTCCTTCATCTTCACGAGTACACTCAGTTTTCCTTGTTTCATGCTTAAAGAAGGTTATAGGTGACAAGATCCCAATTCAAACTATATTTCCATAACTTGAAGAGGAAGGAAAAATCATATTGGAGCCTGAAGCCATCATTGACACAAGAATTCGACAACTGAGGAATAATGATCCAAGGGATCAAATTTTGCTCAAAATTCAAAGTGCCCAGAATAGCTTCAAATCAAATGGGTGCGTAGGCCTCGTCGTTATGAACCCAACACAACTTGTTCGGGTTCAAACATATGTCGGATGAGTGAGATATCACGTTCTGTTCAAATCATCAAACATGAAAAAAAATGTGCTAACTGTACAGTCCGTACGGATGCTGATGTGGCAGGGCCGTACGACACATGGTAGAAGCTGAGTTGGCAGGGGTGTATGACATGTGGCATACATGTGGATGAATCAGCGTCTGACACATGGCATATTGGTGGCAAATGGATTGGTGACAGGTGGCCCAAACAAGGGCTGCGACGTGTCACCGGGGCATTGGATAAAACTTGTGAAGTTGGCAGGACTCGACACGACGACCTCCGAGTAGGGGAAGAGCCTTGGGAAGGGCCGCCCAACTGGCACACCCACCATTGTTTCTTAATATACATATGGTATTAAATTTATTTGAATTAACATTGTGTTATGGTTGGGGCGCGGTCCGGGCTGGGGCTAAGCCCCGACCCCCGGTCATATATTGTTTACCATGTAACCACCACCGCGCACATTTTTCAAATGAATTCAGAGCCTGCATGCTTGACACTTGGCGTGTTACCATATGTTTTAAAATTTGGCCCCCTTTTGTATGTGCATGCGGTCGTATGGTAAGCCACATGCCCAATGGTTTGGTGGTTAGTGGATAGGTGCACCCTAATCGTCCTACAATTTGCACGGTTTTATGGTTGCACCCGGTGATAGGTTTTATCATGGAAATGAGCGTGGGTGCTAGGTTGGACATATAGAGGCGCAAATTGTCAATCCAGAGACAACAAGTTGGAAGGGGAAATTCCAGGAAGCCTATCTTCTTCAATTTTTGGCCAAATTAGGTGCCGAAAAAGCCCAGCTAGGGGTTTTTGGATGTTCTGAAGCCATTGGAGCCATCTATTTGGAATTTTGAGCATTGTAAAGAACATATTTTATCACTTTGAACAAATAATATAAAAGATCCATTGAAAGCTGGACCAGGAGATGTAGCCTTAGAGAGGGGTGAACTCTATCATTTGTTGTGTTATGTGTTTGATGTTCCCTATTATTTGTTGCTTATTATCTACATCTTGAATGAGTAATTTCTATAAAAATTTGTGTTTGCAAAATTGATCCATTTTCATAAGAACACTTGAATTAAAACTTGCAAATATTTTCAAGAATACAAGCCTTTATTATTTTTAGATCAAGTTGGTATCAGAGCTTAGGTTTTTGAAGGATTGATTATTTGCAAGTGTTTTGTTTTCTGATGCTCACAAGATTGAAACTCACAAGAGGAGAACATCAACTTGTAGAGCCAAGTTCTCATCCTTCAAGAAGAAATATTATATCATCACCTCACGCTTCAAGGAGGACTTCACCAAGTATGGATCATGAAGAGAGTCATGAACATATTCCTACAGAAGATGAAGATCTCATAAAGGATTTCATGGAAATGAGAGAAATGATGAAAGTTTTGATGGAAGAAAGGAATACAAGGTTTCAAGGTGAAGGCTCCAACCCTTCAAAGAACAAGGGAGACACTGGTGATAAAACTCCAAATGGAAATGGAGGGAATGGTGCTTCTCCACCACCCTCACCTCCATCTTCCTCTTCTTCTACCATTTCACAACCTCTTCCAAATTCTTCAAAGGGACATGGTAAAACTCCTCCACAAATTCCTTTGTTAAATATTGATATTAAATTCGAATTGCCAATGTATAATGGAGAGGTAAATGCTGAGAAATTAGATAACTGGATTCGTCAGATTGAGGTGTATTGTAGGATACAAAAAATTCAAGATGATGAAACTAAGATTCAACTTTCTTCTTAAAATTTGATAGTGCAACACTCATTTGGTGAAGCCAAGACTCAAGACGACATGAAGAAACATGGTAAAATTTTAACCTCTTGGAAAAATTTTATTGTTGCAATTAAAAAACAATTTTACCCATTGGCATATATGCCAAAAGCTACTATGGATTGAAAAATTTTAGACAAGCTAAAGGGCAAAATGTGCAAAGCTTTACTCAAGAATTTAGGAGAAGAGATTTGGTTTTGGGAGTAGATTTTTCTTCTCAATAAACTGTACTCAAAGACATTGGAGCTTTACATAGTTACTTGAGACATACAATACTCATGTTTAACCCTTCAAATCTAGATGAAGTTTTTGTTCAGGCAACTCATTTGGAAGCTAGAGGAAGGAATGAAAATCATGAGGGTAACAAGAAGCCTTTCAGTCATGGAGACAAAGGAAAGAGGAAGTTCAAGGGAAATGGAAAAAATAATGTTGTTGTTAAAGAGGAAGAAAAATTTACATGCAAACATTGTTCAAAAGATGGCCATGATGAAGACCATTGTTGGAAACTTCATCCTGAAAGAATACCCAAAAATTTTGGCAACAAAGGGAAGTCGAAGACTGCTGCAACCATACAACATGATTTAGGTTCTGATTCAGGTGATGAAACAAAGATTACATCCATGGGTTATCAAGGTAAGGGATCTATTGCAAGTACCAGTTCTTCAAGTAACAGTAATCTCAATGAAACTTGACAAGAAAAAGAAAGAATAGAAAATTTTCACATAAGGGTTGTTTCAAAGCATACCAAGATAGATACTCTTTTTGATACTGGATCTCAAGCAAACCTTATATCTGAAGACACTATCAAGAAATTAAAATTGGAAACAATT
>JZKD02S1604099.1:88879-113398 GCA_000966675.3 Picea glauca | reverse complement strand
TGGAACCACATCAATCCATCTTCATCATGTATCAATGACAACTCATTGATCCATCTTCATCTATGCATTCTCATTAAGGACAATACATATTATATTACATCAATCATCAATCAATAAATCCTTTGACATCAATCAATCACTTGACATTAATCAATGACATCAATCAATCAAACCATTGGCATCAATGACAACATGATCCAACAATCTCATGTCACTGGGTGCTCTTCTTAGAGAGGTACATGAAAAAATTGAAGGGTTTGTTAGATAAAATAAAAAACTAGAGGGATCTGTGGTAGAATGGTACATAATATACAAGTGGTTCTATTATTCTAGTGATTACATCAAGAAAACTGATGACACACTAGGGGAAGTGGTTTGGGATAACCAAAAAGATGAGTAAAAAAGGGAATGGGAGCTACTCTAAATGAACGAAAATGGGTTCTTGATAAAGAGTAATTCATTTATATTTTTTCAATGTACTACAAAGAAACCGGTTACACTGAAGTTGATAATATACATTTGAT
Source organism: Picea glauca (assembly GCA_000966675.3). NCBI lineage: Eukaryota > Viridiplantae > Streptophyta > Pinopsida > Pinales > Pinaceae > Picea > Picea glauca. The sequence goes on along the minus strand of JZKD02S1604099.1, from coordinate 112,874 downwards.
CTCATGCTATTAATTTTGTAACATCCCAATGTGGCGCACTGAGAAAACTTGTTCTTTGAGGACTCTTGCTCGCAAGTGATCTGAACTTTTATGATGTTAAAACATTTATCCTTGATTATGATGCGTTATGATATATGACATGATGTTTTACTGCTTTGATGTAGACAGGTGCTATTGACTCAGTTTTATTGAGTGTGCAGGGTTTTGGACCTTGAAGATGCAGACGCATCGGTGGAATCCCTTGGACTCCGTATTGAGTCAGTGAGTGTGCTATTTGGGTTGATTTATTTACTGTGATATTTCATTGATTTGATGATATGATGTTGACATGTTCTGACATGATTGTTGATGATGCAGGCTGATGATAGCTTGCCGACCAGACTCACATATGGAGTAAAGGGGTCACAAATGAATTCTAGAGAGGTTGAGCCAGAGGTGTGGACAACAGCCCTGCCACAGCCTACTAGCACTCCCGCCGTGGCTCGAACTGTAGGTTAACAATTACCTAGTTTGAGAGGAATCCACGATGCCGCGAGGGCAGACTGCGATAGTCGCTCACGATGATTCTAATGGGCGCGCAATAAGTCATGGGCCTTATTCCTTAGAGCCCTTAGTCTCCCACAAGTTCACCTGGCAGAGTGTTGACTCCAGGGGTTAGATATGTCTACCAATTAGTCAAGTTGGCGAGTGGCACCCTTGGAGCACGTGGTGCATCTTGAAGGGCACGTCATGCAAAAGAAACACAAGTTGGTGAGTGGCACCCTTGGAGCACGTGGTGCATCCTGAAGGGCACGTCGCGCAAAAGAAACACAAGATTGGTGAGTGGCACCCTTGGAGCACGTGGTGTGTTCTGAAGGGCATGTCACATTGATGTTGAGGAAGGAACAAACCTAGATGGCCCTAAGACTTTTAACACATTAAGAAATTCTTAAAACGACTTCCCTAAGTAATTGTCACCCGGTTCAGAATCTAAATCTAAGTCTAAAACTTCCCTAGGGTAAAATTTTGTTTAACCTTAAGAAAAGACCCTATAATAATAAAAATAAAAATAAAAATTTAAACAAAAAAAAAACCACTTAAGTTATAGTTTTAGTCTTCATGATTTTTGGGGTAAAGTGAAGAGAGTAATAATTTAATTAATCCATGGTTTTAAATGGCAAATAAGAAATAAAGTATTTAACTTGTGGAAGTATAAAAAGATTTTTTAATTAATAATAAAAGGAAGGAGTAAATAACGCAACTGCCATTTTTGCTCTAATAAAAAGGGGAAAGAAAGGGATAATGAAAATTAGGAAACTTAGGAATGGGGAAAACATAATAAAGGAAAGTGGGAACTTATGGTAAAAAGCGAGGTCAACATAGTAAGGAATCCGCAATTAAGAACCTTCTAATTTGAGCTAATTTAACAACAACATTCTTTTGGGAAAGTATTTAAAACATGTAAGGGGATCTAGGAACACCTAGGAGTAAATTTAGGAGAAACTCTAGGTGGGTGAGGAAAATGAGGCAATTAATAAATTTAAAGAAAATAATTATTGGAGGAAAGAGGGGGATGGACGACACTTGTGCGAAGGAGAATATTTAGAATATTTTATTAAAAATTAATTAAAATGTGATTTAGGGAAAGTGGGAGGTTCTAAAAACTCTATAAAAGAAAGGGAATATGAGGAAGAAGGGAATGGGATGATAGCATAACGTTACGCTGCTGGATTTGTGACTTGACTGGTTACTTGTGGGGAGTTGGGTTTTCTCAGCTCATAGAGGAGTGGTAGCTCGACCTTGCGAGGCAAGCTGGGAAGCTAGACTTACCATATGGATAGTGTGTGGCCCCTTTGTAGCTCAGGGGGCTAAGGGGGAAGAAGATTACCCCTAGCGATCGGTTGGGAGGTACCGGTGAGGTCTCGACGGTCGGGGAGTGGGAGAGGCATGGAGCGCAGGATGACACACGGAGAAAGCGATAAGGCAAAGGTATGATTTTTAATTTGGTAGAATAAAATGCATTACGACTCATGCTGGGATTAGTATATCGGTGTAATGGTTGATTAGCTAATTTTATTTATTTACTCCGCATTTCATGTATTGTGGGATAATTTAACCTGGCATTTATATACATGGATGGATGAACTTACCCCGCATTTATGGGCTTGGTTCTCGTTGATCATCTCTTACCCTGTTTGTTTTTCTGGGATTCAAACCTGTCTCTTCTTGGGGTGTTTTTGGACCTCTGCAACCATTTTACTTAGGCATACCAATCGTAGCCTCTTCCTCCAGCTTGGGCTGTACATTCCCGAAAGTTTTTTTTTCGCATTTAAAATTTGGATCATAGTTTTGCAGTCTGGGCATGCACTGTTAGTTAAGGCATTGATTGCTTACATATGAGGGCATATTAGAGGTGAATTCGCCTGCCTCAGAGATCTATATTTACCTCTACCAATTTTAGCTAAAACCTCAAACTCGTCCCGTTGGCAACCGTTCTGTTAATATTATACAGATAATGTCGCTGGTTATTATAGGGAATTAAAACTGAATTGAATTCGTTCTGGCAACAGGTGATTGGTATTTTCATTTTTGATAATTTGGATATGAGATTTCATTCTCACAATAAGCATTGGGAAATTTCGTTTTTGAAAATGTGGATATGAGATTTCATTCTGGCATTTGGTATTGACATTTTCGTTTGGAAAATCGGATCTCAGAATTCGTTTTACCATAGTTGTATGTGTGTTTTCGTTGATATTATTGGATCTAGACTTCGTTCTGTCTTGCATACAGAAGACAATGTTGTTCATTCCATGGAATTAAAACACTGAATTTCTCACTGCGTTTGCTGTTAGAATTGCTTTGTTTTTTTTTGTTGGGATCTTACTTCATTTTGTATAATTGCTCTGCGTTTTGTGATTTATTTCGCTGGGGAATGCCCGCAGATCCCACCCATAATCTCTGCATTTTTTTTTATGTTGTTTTTTTTCCTTCGCTGAGTTCTGATGTATGTTCTGCTATTGAGTTGTATTCCCTGGCGAATTGATGTAGGATACCCCCGATTTTCCCATCACACAATCTTTATTTTGGGTCTATATTCCCTGGCGAATTGATGGAGGATACTCCATGATTTTCAATCACTTAAAAGCTGCGTTTTTATTTGTAATTCCTAGAAATTTCGTTTTTGTCTGTGGTTGGGTGATTTGTTCATGGAAAATGGTTTTGGTTATGGTTCAGGTGTGATTTAATTCGTGGTAAGTACGTTGATATTTTATTTTTATTTTGGGGCATTAAACTATCTGCGTTGTTGCACATTATTACCCCTGTGTGTTTTTACTGGCACATTAACTATTCTAGCGTGAGGGCCCTTGCTTTCAGCTCTCTGTTCCCTCTGTGCCCTCCGTTTTACCTACCTTTTGTTAGGCTTATCTTTGGGAAACTAGAGCAGTACCCTTGTTGAATTCTATCATGCATAATTTGCCTAATTTTTACTTACTGGTATTAATGTTAAATTTTAATAGTTGAAGTTGATTATATTACCGATTTAATAACCTAGTTGAGTGGCATTGATAAACTGTTCTTTCAGTTTTTGCTGATTTAGATTTTAGATTTTGGATAATTGGTATGGTAGAGTTATGGACCCATTTGAATAAGTAATGATGTTACTTAACCCACACTTCCACTTGATAACCGATTATTGGGAAAACAACTAATTGATTCAGGATCGAGCGAATCATTTATCCATTCACACTTGTATTTATTAAATGAGAAGCGTAGGTATTTTGGAAACAAAATTGTTGAATGGTAATTAGAGAAAGGGTGTGGTGAATGTGTATAAGGTTAAGAGGTAGTGTGTTGGTCATTCTATGAAGTATTGTAATATAAAATGAAATGGTATTAGGTTATAGCATTTATTTGTTGGCATCATACCAGAAGTAAGGTAAATAATATTTGTCACAAAGTTATTTTACATGAACGTAGTATGACGGAATGTAATGAAAAGTAATGTTACGACAATGAGATGAATTAAATTAGCATAGATACAACTGCTTTTGTTTTATATTGTTTTAATGGAATAGTCATGGTTTTCTTCCCATAGATCTAGACATTTATATAATCTATTGAATGTAAGGTAATGTAATAACATGTTAGGTTAATGAAAAGTAATATAATGAAATGTAAATATATGGTAATAATTGTTGAAGTAATGTTAAGATAATATGGAGAATGCTTTATGTTAGTGCTAACATTCATGGTAAGGTAAATGTTAGTGGGTTTATCATTATGGTAATGATTTCGTTGCTCAATTGGCTTTTGTTTTTATTGCGTATTGGGTTTTTCTGTGTTGCCCTTAATTCTGGTGGGCACCCTTATTCGATGGGTTCCTCTGCAGGGTGCTTTTATTTGATTGGCTTAGGGTTGCGCTGTTAAATTTAGGGTTAATAAAGTTGTTGTTTATTTCTATGTTGACGTTTAGGGTCGGGTTAGTTTCAGGGTTAGTACTATAAGTGGAATTGTCCAAACTCACAGTTATATGATATTAGACTCTTCGATCTAATAAAGCTAATCGCTCTGTGTATAAGTCTGCGTGTGATTATTTTTCTGTGTAAAGAATCCAGTGTTGTATCAAGAGTCTCGGGCCCTTTAAAGGCAGGGTTTCAACTCTTGCGACACACCTCTAAGGTTGTATCAGTAGTATCGGGCTCTTTAAAGGCAGAGTTCCTACCACTGTGACCTCCTGACAAAGATTACTATTTTCTGCCTGAGCAGTTGGCCAGGAGCCTATCTAACATTCTCTCTCTCTGGAGCAGAGAACTAAAATTAAACGCCCTGCTTTCCTGTGCAGAAATAGTAAAATCTACTACTATGGATTCTTCCATCTGTGTTCGTACTGTACATAACATAGTATTTCGTTTAATTCTTGCAGTTACTTGTTGTGTGCCTTATGTCTATGGTCGTTTAATTCTTGCAGTTACTTGTTGTGCCCCTTATGTCTTCTTGTTGTGATCATCGTGGTTGCATGTTGTTAGTCGTCGGGTGGCGACGTAGAGTCAAGTGTGTCTGTTTCCTTTTTACATGCACGTACACACTTTTAAAAACAAAAAAAAAGATTGCACCTGTTATCAGAGTTGTTGTCGTAACGAGTAGGCTTCTACATATGGTATCAGAGCGGGTTCGACCCGCGACTTAGGATTCGCTACAACTTCCGTTGACAGGAATTGATTTGATTATACTGTTGCTGATCGAGTTGTTTGTGTGCGTGCAGGTAATCATGGTTAGAGGATGCCGCAGAGGTAGATGACCCGGTGCTAGGGGAGGAGGCGTGACACCTCCAGTAGCATCCACGCCTGAGGGGTCTAAGCCCCAGGGAGGTGAGCAGGTTCTCGGACAGGAGAAGATAGCAGTTGGAGACGTGGTCGGGATGATGAGATATTTTCAATGCATGTCCGAGGCACTGATCAGCCTCTTGGACAGTGATGAGGCCAGGGCGCTGGCACCCACTGAGGTTCCACCGTGCACACTAGCCATTACTGGTAGCATTCACTGTGAACTCAAGAAGGTTAAATTTCCCAAGTTCTTTGGTTCCCTGGACGACGCAGCTACCGAGGCATGGTTGGAGAATATGGCGATGTGCTTCGCACTTTGCGATTATACCTCCAACATGAAGGTCCACATGGAGGTCTTTCAACTAAAGGGGAGCGCTCTTCTATGGTGGAAGACGCTCCTGCCGTAGCTGAACATGGCCGTCGAAGACGTGTCATGGGAACTGTTCGAGGAATGGTTCCGAGAGAGTTATCTTTCAGAGGAATTCATTGAGCGTCATCTCAATGAGTTCAACGTATTACGACAGGAAGGTCATACGGTGCCTGAGTACGAGGCACGTTTTATGGAGCTACTCCGGTATGCTCTACACCTTAACACTGAGAAGCTCAAGGTCAAAAGGTTCATGTTTGGCCTTAACGATAGCCTACGTGAAAAGGTTAGAATCTTGATGCCTCAAACCTTGCACGATGTCGTTTAGAAGGCCCTCATAGTAGAGGAGGAGCTTATCAGTGGGGGTCAGACCAAGACTCCAGCGAGACCACCAGGGTAGGGTTCCTCTGGAACACTGCAGCATTAGACACCAGGGAGACATACACTGGGATATCATGGCTTCCAGAGGGGATCCACTTTCACTACACCCTGGTGACCACCGCCTCCGCAGCGGACACCTTATCAGGGACCACAGCATCAACAACAACGTCGCCCGCAACAACAACAGTTTAGGCCTATTCCGCAGAATAGACTAGGGTTCCAGGCCAATGGGTCGTCATCTTCTACTTCGGGTACCAGGACTACTGGGCCAAAGAAGGGGTGTTGGACGTGTGGGGAGCCACACTACCAACGCGACTGTCCTGTGGAGAGGACCAGAGCATCCAGATCAACCGGAACCACGACAATGGGAGATATGGGCAAGGCCCATCAGATTCATGCAACGGTGAATAACCACTAGGACAAGCACCAGTCGATTATGCTCGAGACGACATGTACTGTCGCTGACCAGACCCTTAGTGTTTTGATAGACCCAGGTGCCACTGAGAGTTTTATTTCTGGTGTAACGCTAAAAAGGATTAAGGTAAAGGCAGTCGAACAGGACGATTTTAGCTTCGTCGAGATGGCTTCAGGAGACAAACAGAAGGTTGGAGGAAAGGTTACGGGTTGTTCCCTTAACCTGGGAGAGTTTGTCACGAGGGTCAACTTGTACGTCACGATCTTAGGATCTTATGATGTTGTGATTGGTATGGATTGGTTGGAATCGCATGAGGCGATACTCAACTGTAAGACAAAAAGGTTGAGTTTGGTTGATGATGAAGGATAGAGACATGTGATTGTAGGCCGGAACCAAGGAGTTTCCCTGAGGTTCATCTCTTCCTTACAAATAATGGAAGAGTATCCACAGGGGGTGCAAGCTTTATGCGATCCTTGTGCTAAATGAAAAGGGAGTGGCAGAAGGTCTAGAACACCTTCTGCTGGTGAAGGAGTTTGCGGACGTATTTACAGAGGAGTTACCAGGGATGTCGTCAGAAAGGGAATTGAAGTTTACCATAGAACGCCTTATCGGATGTTGACCCCAGAGTTGCAAGAGTTGAAAATGCAACTGAAGGAGTTGTTGGACTTAGGACTGATATGTCCTAGTGTGTCACCGTGGGGTGCACCTGTTATCTTCATTCGGAAGAAGGACGGATCATGGAGGCTTTGGATTGACTACTGTCAACTGAACAAGGCTACCATCGAGAATAAATATCCCTTACCAAGAATAGATGATCTGTTCGATCAAATGAAGGGTGCGACGATTTTTTCCAAGATCGATTTGCAATTGAGGTACCACCAGTTGCAGATCAAAGAGGATGACATCCCTAAGACCGCCTTTAAGATGAGATTTGGACATTACGAGTTTACTATTTTACCATTTGGATTGACAAACACCCCAGGGGTATTTATGAGTTTGATGAATGGGGTGTTCCATGAGTACTTGGACAAGTTCGTCCAAGTATTCATTGACGATATTTTGATCTACTCTCGGACGATGGAGGAGAATGACGAGCACTTGCGCTTGGTACTGCAATGTTTACGAGAGCACAAATTGTATGGGAAGTTGTCCAAATTCTTTTTTTATCAATCGAAGATTCACTACTTAGGGCATGTCATTTCCGGCAAAGGCATCGCCGTGGATTCGGCCAAGGTGGAGGCTATTATGGAATGGCCTGCACCGACGAATCTCACAGAAGTGCGTATCTTTATGGGTTTAGCAGGATATTATCGACGGTTTGTCGAGGGATTTTCGAAGATAGCAAATTCGATCAAGGAATTGCAGAAGAAAAACAAGAAGTTTGTTTGGACCGAGAAATGCGTGGAAGCATTTCGGAGGCTTAAGGAGTTGTTGACAATAGCACTGATACTCAAGGTCCCTGACATGAATGCAGACTTGTTGGTATGCACAGACGCATCCAAGGAAGGTTTAGGCGGAGTCTTGATGCAGGACGGACGAGTGATTTCTTACATTTCGAGGAAATTGAGAAGGCATGAGGAGAACTACGCGACGCATGATTTGGAGTTATTAGCCATCATATATTCCTTGAAGGTTTGGAGACACTACCTTGTTGGAAAAATTTTTGAACTAAAAACTGATCATTATGGACTACAACACATTTTCACGCAAAGCGACATGAACGCATGACAACGATGTTGGTCGGAATTGCTTAGCGAGTATGACTTCAAGATTACTTACATAAAGGGAACAGTGAATCAGGTGGCAGATGCTTTGAGTCGGAGACCACACATCTTCTCGGTGTTGCCTCTTCAGATGAACTTATGTGAGAAAATTCTCACTTTACAGCGTGACGACGAATGGTACAAGGAGGTCGAGGGTTTTATCGGACAAAACACAATGATTGTACCACAATATGAGGGATATTCATTTGATAGCGATGGTTTATTGAGGTTTAAAAGTCAGATTTATGTACTGCCAAATGACCAGTTGAGGATGTTGATCCTGAGCGAGGCTCATAGAGCAGTCTACATGGCTCACCCGAGAGTTACGAAGATAAGGGCAGATCTTAAATCCTTATTCTTCTTGAGGGGAATGAAGGTCGACATAGTTAACTATGTGGCCAGGTGTCTGGAGTGTCAGTAGGTAAAGGCTAAACATAGACACCCAACAGGATTACTACAACCACATGTCATTCCAGAATCAAAATGGGAAGTTATTTCGATGGATTTTATTATTGGATTGCCACTGACGGCAAGGAGACATGACTCAATTTTTGTAGTAGTAGACACTCTAACGAAGAGTGCTCACTTTATTCCGGTATGTACGACGTATCATGCACATGACATAGCTAGAGTTTTCATCAGTGAGATTGTGAGGCTGCATGGCGTGCCTAAGAGGATTATATCCGATCGGGGATCGGTGTTTACTGGACTATTTTGGATGAGTTTCCAAGAGGCCTTGGGAACCCAACTTAAATTTAGTACTGCGTATCACCCAGAGATGGACAGATAGACAGAACGAACGAACCAAACCTTGGAAGACACGTTGTGCATGTACGCAATGGACCAACAAAAGTGTTGGGAGGAATTCTTGCCTCTAGTAGAGTTCGCTTACAACAACAGTTACTAGAGCACCATTAAGATGGAGCCTTTTGAGTTTCTTTATGGGAGACCATGTCGGACGCCCTTGAGTTGGGATCAGCTTGAGGATTGGGTCCTGGTATGACCAGAAGAGATCCAAGAAATGGAAGAGAAAATGAAAACCATAAGAAAAAGGTTTAAAGAAGTGTCGGATCGACAGAAGAGTTATGTCGATGCGCATCGAGTTGACCGTAGTTATGAGGTCGGCGATCGAGTCTTCTTGTGGGTTAAACCGCATAAGAGTTTGATCAAGTTTGGAAAGGGAGATAAACTCTCTCCTAGGTTCATGGGACCTTTCGAGATTGTAGAGAGAAAGGGGCCCGTGGCCTATCGACTAGCCTTGCCTGATTCTTTGAGGCGTATGCACGATGTTTTTCATGTATCTGTTTTGAGATATTATATTAGTGATCCTACACACGTGATTGACATGAGTTCCTTGCAGGTATCAGACGAGGGAGCGCTCACGGCTGAGTCGGTCTGCATCTTAGATCATCACGTTCGATAGTTACAACGTTGAACGGTAGACTAGTTCAAGGTCCAGTGGGATAGTTATAGTTCGCACTCGACGACCTGGGAGGATGCATATGATATGCGCCAACAATTTCCATTTTTGTTTGATAGATAGACTTATGATACTGTGGTACTTTTATTTCAGCATTTATACTTTGAAACTTCGGGACGAAGTCTAGACCAAGAGGGGGTGTATGTAACATCCCGCTCTGGCGCACTGAGAAAATTTATTCTTTGAGGACACTTGCTCGCAAGTGATCTGGACTTTTATGATGTTAAAACATTTATCCTTGATTATGATGCGTTATGATAGATGACATGATGTTTTACTGCTTTGATGTAGACAGGTGCTATTGACTCAGTTTTATTGAGTGTGTAGGGTTTTGGACCTTGAGGATGCAGAGTAATCGGTAGAACCCCTTGGACTCCGGATTGAGTCAGGGAGTGTTTTATTTGGGTTGATTTATTTACTGTGATATTTCATTGATTTGATGATATGATGTTGACATGTTCTGACATGATTGTTGATGATGCAGGCTGATGATAGCTTGCCGAAAAGACTCACATATGGAGTAAAGGGGTCACACACGAATTCCAGAGAGGTTGAGGGAGAGGTATGGACAACAGCCCTACCACAACCTACTAGCACTCCCGCCGTGGATCGAACTGTAGGTTAACAATTACCTAGTTCGAGAGGAATCCACGATGCCATGAGGGAAGAATGCAACAGTCGCTCACGATGATACTAAGGGGCGCGCAATAAGGCGGGGGCCTTATTCCTTAGAGGCCTCAGTCTCCCACAAGTTCACCTGGCGGAGTGTTGACTCCAGGGGTTATATATGTATACCAATCAGTCAAGTTGGCAAGTGGCACCCTTGGAGCACATGGTGCATCTTGAAGGGCACGTCGTGCAAAAGAAACACAAGTTGGCGAGTGGCACCCTTGGAGCACGTGGTGCATCCTGAAGGGAACGTCACGCAAAAGAAACACAAGATTGGCGAGTGGCACCCTTGGAGCACGTGGTGCATCCTGAAGGGCACGTTGCGCAAAAGAAACACAAGTTGGCGAGTGGCACCCTTGGAGCACGTGGTGCATCCTGAAGGGCACGTCGCATTGATGTTGAGGAAGGAACAAACCTATATGGTCCTAAGACTTTTAACACATTAAGAAATTCTTAAAATGACTTCCCTAAATAATTGTCGCCCGGTTCAGAATCTAAATCTAACTCTAAAACTTCACTAAGGTAAAATTTTGTTTAACCTTAAGAAAAGACCATATAAAAATAAATATAAAAATTTAAACAAAAAAAAACCACTTAAGTTATAGTTTTAGTCTTCATGATTTTTGGGGTAAAGTGAAGAGAGTAATAATTTAATTAATCCATGGTTTTAAATGGTAAAGAAGAAATAAAGTATTTAACTTGTGGAAGTATAAAAATATTTTTAAAATAATAATAAAAGGAAGGAATAAATAGCGCAACTGCCATTTTTGCTCTAATAAAAAGGGGAAAGAAGGGGATAATAAAAATTAGGAAACTTAGGAATGGGGGAAACATAATAAAGGAAAGTGGGGAACTTATGGTAAAAATTGAGGTCAACATAGTAAGGAATCTGCAATTAAGAACCTTCTAATTTGACCTAATTTAGCAACAACATTTTTTGGGAAAGTATTTAAAATATGTAAGGGGATCTAGGAACACCTAGGAGTAAATTTAGGAGCAACTCTAGGTGGGTGAGGGAAATGAGGCAATTAATAAATTTAAAGAAAATAATTATTGGAGGAAAGAGGGGGATGGACGACACTTGTGCGAAGGAGAATATTTAGAATATTTTATTAAAACTTAATTAAAATGTGATTTAGGGAAAGTGGGAGGTTCTAAAAAATCTATAAAAGAAAGGGAATATGAGGAAGAAGGGAATGGGTTGATAACGTAACATTACGCTGCCGGATTTGTGACTTGACTGATTACTTGTGGGGAGTTGGGTTTTCTCAGCTCGTAGAGGAGTGGTAGCTCGACCTTGCGAGGCGAGCTGGGAAGCTAAACTTACCATCTGGATAGTGTGTGGGCCCTTTACGGCTGGGGGGGCTAAGGGGGAAGCAGAGTCCCCCTAGCGATTGGCTGGGAGGTACCGGTGAGGTCTCGACGGTCGACGAGCGGGAGCGGCATGGAGCGCGGGATGACACACGGAGAAAGCGATAAGGCAAAGGTATGATTTTTAATTTGGTAGAATAAAATGCATTACGACTCATGCTGGGATTAGTATATCGGTGTAATGGTTGATTATATAATTTTATTTATTTACTCCACGTTTCATGTATTGTGGGATAATTTAACCTGGCATTTATATGCATGGATGGATGAACTTACCCCGCATTTATGGGCTTGGTTCCTTTTGATCATATCTTACCCTATTTTTTTTTCTAGGCTTCAAACCTCTCTCTTCTTGGGGCATTTTTGGATGTCTGCAACCATTTTACTTAGGCATACCAATCATAGCCTCTTCCTCCAGCTTGGGTTGTACATTCCTGAAAGTTTTGTTTTCACATTTAAAATTTGGATCATAGTTTTGCAGTCTAGGAATGCACTGTTAGTTAAGGCATTGAATGCTTACATTTGAGGGCATATTAGAGGCGAATTCGCCTGCATCAAAGATCTATATTTACCTATGCCAATTTTAGCTAAAACCTCGAACTCGTCCCGTTGGCAACCGTTCTATAAGTATTATACAGATAATACCGCTAGTTATTATAGGGAATTAAAACTGAATTGAATTCGCTCTGGCAATAGGTGCTTGGCATTTTCATTTTTGATAATTTGGATATGAGATTTCGTTCTAGCAAGGGCATTGGGCAATTTCGTTTTTGAAAATGTGGATATGAGATTTCGTTATGGCATTTGGTATTGACATTTTCGTTTGGAAAATTGGATCCGAGAATTCGTTTTACAACAGTTGTATGGGCATTTTCGTTGATATTATTGGATCTAGACATCGTTCTATCTTGCATATAGAAGACACCGCTGTTCATTTCATGGAATTAAAACACTGAATTTCTCACTGCGTTTTCTGTTAGAATTGCTCTATTTTTTTTGTGTTGGGATCTTACTGCGTTTTGTATAATTGCTCTGCGTTTTGTGATTTATTTCGCTGGGGAATGCCTGCAGATCCCGCCCATAATCTCTACGTTTTTTTTTATGCTGTTTTTTTTTCCTTCGCTGAGTTTTGGTGTATGTTCTTCTATTGAGTTGTATTCCCTGGCGAATTGATGTAGGATACCCCCGATTTTCCGATCACACAATCTTTATTTTGGGTCTATATTCCATGGCGAATTGATGGAGGATACTCCAAGATTTTCAATCACTTAAAAGATGCAGTTTTATTTGTAATTCCTGGAAATTTCATTTTTGTCTGTGGTTCGGTGATTTGTTCATGGAAAATGGTTTTGGTTATGGTTCAAGTGTGATTTAATTGTTGGTAAGTATGTTGATATTTTTTTTATTTTTGGGCATTAAACTATCTGCATTGTTGCACGTTATTACACCTGCGTGTTTTTCCTGGAACATTAACTATTCTAGTATGAGGGCCCTTGCTTTCGGCTCTCTGTTCCCTCTGCACCCTCCGTTTTACCTACCTTTTGTCAGACTTATCTTTGGGTAACCAGAGCAGTACCCTGGTTAAATTCTATCATGCAGAATTTGCCTAATTTTTACTTACTGGTATTAATGTTAAATTTTAATAGTTGAAGTTGATTATATTATCGATTTAATAACTTAGTTGAGTGGCATTGATAAACTGTGCTTTAAGTTTTTGCTGATTTAGATTTTAGATTTTTGGATAATTGGTATGGTAGAGTTATGGACCCATTTGAATAAGTAATGATGTTACTTAACCCACACTTCCACTTGATAACCGATTATTGGGAAAACAACTAATTSATTCAGGATCGRGCGAATCATTTATCCATTCACACTTGTATTTATTAAATGAGAAGYGTAGGTATTTTGGAAACAAAATTGTTGAATGGTAATTAGAGAAAGGGTGTGGTGAATGTGTAKRAGGTTAAGAGGTAGTGTGTTGGTCATTCTATGAAGTATTGTAATATAAAATGAAATGGTATTAGGTTATAGCATTTATTTGTTGGCATCATACCAGAAGTAAGGTAAATAATATTTGTCGCAAAGTTCTTTTACATGAATGTAGTATGACGGAATGTAATGAAAAGTAATGTTACGGCAATGAGGTGAATTAAATTAGCATAGATACAACTGCTTTTGTTTTATATTGTTTTAATGGAATAGTCATGGTTTTCTTCCCATAGATCTAGATATTTATATAATCTATTGAATGTAAGGTAATGTAAAAACATGTTAGGTTAATGAAAAGTAATATAATGAAATGTAAATGTATGGTAATAATTGTTAAATTAATGTTAAGATAATATGGAGAATGCTTTATGTTAGTGCTAACAGTCATGGTAAGGTAAATGTTAGTGGGTTTATCATTATGGTAATGATTTTGTTGCTCAGTTGGCTTTTGTTTTTATTGTGTATTGGGTTTTTCTGTGTTGCCCTTAATTCTGGAGGGCACCCTTATCTGATGGGTTCCTCTACAGGGTGCTTTTATTTGATTGGATTAGGGTTGGGTTATTGAATTTAGGGTTAGTAAAGTTGTTGTTTATTTCTATGCTGACGTTTAGGGTTGGGTTAATTTCAGGGTTAGTACTATAATTGGAATTTTCCAAACTCATAGTTATATGATATCAGACTCTTCGATCTGATAAAGCTAGTCGCTCTGTATATAAGTCTGTGTGTGTGATTATTTTTCTGTGTAAAGAATCCAGTGTTGTATCAAGAGTATCGGGCCCTTTAAAGGCAGGGTTTCCACTCTTCCGACACACCTCTAAGGTCGTATCAGTGGTATTGGGCTCTTTAAAGGTAGAGTTCCCACCACTGCGACCTCCTGACAAAAATTACTAGTTTCTGCCTGAGCAATCGGCCAGGAGCCAATCTGACATTCTCTCTCTCCGGAGCAGAGAACTAAGATTAAACGCCCCGCTTTCCTATGAAAAAATAGTAAAATCTACTACTATGGATTCTTCCATCTGTGTTCGTATTGTACATAACACAGTATGTCGTTTAATGCTTGCAGTTACTTATTGTGCGCCTTATGTCTATGGTCGTTTAGTGCTTGCAGTTACTTGTTGTGTGCCTAATGTCTTGTTGTTGTGATCATCGTGGTTGCATCTTGTTATTCGTCAGGTGGCGACGTAGAGTCAAGTGTGTCTGTTTCCTTTTTACACGCGTGCAGACACTTTTAAAAAAATAAAAATAAATTGCACCTGTTATCAGAGTTGTTGTCGTAACGAGGAGGCTGCTACAAATTTTGAATCCTTGTATACATCCAAAAAATTAGAAATTGATTCCATCAATAAATTTATTCTTTAAGTTGATAGTTTATATTTTATCTAACACTATTCATTTTAAATTATTATATACATAGCATATTTAGAAATTGATGCCGTCAATAAATTCATTCTTTACAATGTGAAGGAAAAACTAGCATGGGTCACGTTGTATGAAGAGAAAAGAAGAAAATGAGACAATGAAGAGAAAGCATTCGGCAAATTGAATGGTATAATCATGCCTTATCCTAATCATTTAAAAGAAAATATGCCAAAAATCTATCCAAACAATTGGGTGGATAACTAGATACAAGAGAAATATGGGGTGTCTGGTCGTAACCCATGTGGATAATATCTCCATGCACTAAACATAGGGATCAAGTGCAAAAAATCTATAACAACCTCTCTAAGTACCACATTCAATTTATAATATTGCACATTTTAATTGTAACATGCATTATGTTTTTATTAATGCTCGAGTTATTAGACATATGACATCGTCTTTTGTTCAGATTATTACAAATGCATTTGTTCCCATCTCTGTGGGAATATGGACATTATTTTTAGCTCAACCAATCTATTCGTGCTAGACATCGTTATCGAAACCTAATAGAGGGGAAGTTAGGTTACATTGGAAAGATATAAGAGGTCATGCAAGTGGAATTCTCATCTTTTCAATGTGTTATTTTTTGTTGCAAGTGGTAGGATACCTTTGAATGGATAAGTGTAAAGGAATATTTTGATTGTGGGATACTATGTACTAACTATAAAAAGTGTGGGTTGAAACTAAGCAGCCTTATGTTTTCCAATTAGATTGCAATCGAGTGTTTTTTTACCTAGATGTGTTGGATGGGGAGTGGTGGTTCATATTGAGACATGATCTAAGATCTAAACATCATTTTGAGAACAACATTGTAATAATGTCAAGTGATGAATATAATCAGGGTGATGGAAAATAATAATGATATTTAAATGCTTTGTTTCTACATTTAAATTGCGGATATGTTATTTTATTATGGGTATCTATAATGTCCAATTATAATTTTTTTCTTCATTTTATAATGTTGGATATGAAAATATAACAACCATTTACAACCATCATATTGAAAATACATTAAATAGTACAAGCACAAGATGTGGTTTTGATATATTTTTATTGTCATATTTATTGTTTATTATAACAAATTTATGTTGTATTGTATTTACATATGTTTATGTCAACCTTTGAATTACTAAGTGTTAATCGAGATTAATTGAGATATCATAAATTTGGTGACTTGTTCATATAATACAATAGTAAATATTTATTTTTATTTTTATTTTATTTAACAAAAAAATGAAGATATTAAAAAATCAAATCTCATTTTTTTATTGTTTGAAAAAATCAATTTTCAAATAAATATATACTTACTTTGATGGAACTTCTAAGGACAATTCCAACAAAATAACTTCATGTAACATATATGAGTTCTGGAATCACACGTTTGGTGTTGGAATTATGAACTTTGATGACAATCCCAACCTTAACTAGTTTAACTATCATGACCTTCACCTATTCCACTCCATCCTTTAGTTTTCTAATCATATAAACTTATATTAATCAATCTTTTTTATTATCAATTTTACTAATTTTTAAAATACTAATTATAAAACTTCTCTTAACATTCTTGTAGAACTATTTATATTTCTAAGAATTTGTATGTTTAACTATTTATATTTCTAAGAATTTGTATGTTTTAAAAAAAATATTGATAACTTATATAGTAAAATAATTTTATCCCATACTAGAATTTGGGTGAATAATTAAAAAAACTAGAAATTAGCAAATTATTTTTAGAAGATAAGACACATATTGAAGTTTAGCCTCTAATGTTTTCCCTGACTATAATGTCGATTTTAACCCCTAATCCATTGACTCCATTAGCCCACAGCTCTGATTTCTTAATCGGAATTAGAAAATCATTGGCGAAAACCATGTGTTGAAAAACCACTAAAAACAGACACAAAAAATGTCATTTCTTTTCTAGGACCACTCTCCCCGAACCGAAAGGGGGTTCTAGTGCCCCCCTCCCCGTGTGCCCCACGCAACCTAGACACTAGGTCTAGTGGTGCAAAGAATATAACACATACCCAAAATATAATCCAACCTTAAAAAGTTTGGATATAAATTGTTACCATGGAAGCCAAAGATTGAAAACAAAGATTGAAATTCATTATCATTAATGAATTCATTTTAATATTTAATAATTTAAATTTAATTAAATACATTTATTTAATTATATTTTATAAATAATAAAAATTATTAAATATATATATTACAAATTTAATAAAAAACTATTGTAGCTTTATCATTAAAATAGATAAAAAAAAATTAACATTTCATAAGAAAAAATATTCAAATTGATTTTTTCATTTATTAACCAAATCTAATATTTGCATACATTTTAATTCAAAATCAACCAAATACATTACTTGGAATACATTTTTAATAGAAGATTCAACTAATACTTACATACTTTTACATGGTATTTTAATAGAAGATTTATAAGTTAATAATAGAGTAAAAAAATATGAAACCATTTCATTTAAAGTCTATAGATCAAAATTTATTATTATTCTTTATATTTAAGATTTCAAATTGAATTAAATAAATTTCATATATAATAATAGTTGGATAATATAAATTAATAAAATATTTGAAAATTTTAAATATTAATAAAATATAGTAATCGTGATTTTAGTAAACAATTATATTATAACATTGTCTTGTAATATTTGAATAATAATAATAAAAATATAACATTATTATTAGATCACCATTATTATTAGTGAATAATTATATTATCTTATTATTGCAATATATGAGAAAGACATAATTATTCAAATTATAATTATTTCACTAATCATATTTAAGTATTTTTGTTTCTAAACATGTTTAATCAACATATTGTATGTTGGTGTACAACACAAAATTCACCTAGATGAAGAGTTAAACATTATATGACATTAATTGTTATAACCTTTTTATTTTACAATGCACACAGAAGATGATTATGACTTTTTGCAATCACAATCCAATTAATGGTTATAACCTCCCGTCTGCACGGGTAAATCAGTGTGAGAATCGAACGTGGGACCTCCTTTTTACATTTTCTTACATTTACACGACACTTGCTTCTTAAACGTAAATTTAAACATTATATGGAAACTGTAAATTGAAATGAAGGATACATCTCACAATTAATTTTGAAATAGAGAAATAATTAATAATGTTAATCTTTAGCATACTCATAATACATTTTATAAATCAAAGAATAACAATAACAAAAACATTATATGAAAAACATAATATGTATGAGTAATATACATATCGATATATATTTCAAATGTACATATCAACCAAATATAAAATAAACATGTCATATATATATATATCTCAAGTCAATTATAAAACAATAAATATAATATCAATTGATACCACTACTAACTAGTTCCACCACCAAAGCCATATGCATTAGTGTCACTACTACTAGAGGTAGAGGGTCTATAGGTACCTATGTCATAATTAAATGACAACAATACACTATCAAATGTGTCTCCGTAAAGATGAACTTGCGCAATATTAATTGATCTAAACATAGTGTCCAAAACATCAAAATCTCATGACACATATGGAGGATGAGGAGGATCAGTGGATGATGACACATGTGGAGGAGAAGGACAAGGATTGGTGTATGGTGACACAAGTGGAGGACGAGGAGGATAGGTGGATGGTGACACTTGTGGAGGAGAAGTTGGAAGATCGG
The DNA here is from genome assembly GCA_000966675.3 of Picea glauca. Lineage (NCBI taxonomy): Eukaryota > Viridiplantae > Streptophyta > Pinopsida > Pinales > Pinaceae > Picea > Picea glauca. The sequence goes on along the minus strand of JZKD02S1604099.1, from coordinate 94,008 downwards.
TGGATGATGTAAACACATGTGGAGGGAGAGGAGGAGGAGGATCATACGTCGATGGTGTAGACACATGTTTCGGGAAGACACAGGAGGATCGGTGGATGGTGCAGACACATGTGGAGGAGGAGGAGGAGGATTGAATGTGGATGGTGTAGAAACATGTGGACTTGAATCAGGAGGATCGATGGAAGGTGCAGACACATGTGGATAAGAAGAAGGGTTGGGAGGAGGAGGACCATATGTTGGAGTAGAGGATGTGGATCGATTTATTGATGAGTTAGAAGGAGTAGAATCATAAGAATGACCCCTCAACCTTTCAATGAGGTTGATGACACTGACACTATGACACATCAGTTATGTCATATCACGAAGTAGAGTCATCGATATCATAGATAGCTCTGGTACCCATAATATGTCTCAAACATGTGCAAGTAGCACTCCATGAATAACCATAACACAACATAGGTGATCAACCACCTCTATCTAGACTCTGATTTGACCTACATGGCATACGAGGTCTATGTAATGTAGGTGGCTCCTCTGCCTCCTCCATATCATCCCATTAGGGAGGCTCATCCCCAAAATATGTGTCAATGTATTCAAAACAATATATAGTAATAATAATATAATTGAAACAAAATGTTACAATAAATTACATGTGCATTAAACAAGACATAAAAATATGCAACTAGATTTATCAAAACATAACGATAATATTACCTCTCTAATATAGTGGCTCTACTGTTGTAAATAAGATGTTTGTAAATCCTCTCGAATCCATCCCAATGTATGTATATTATACAACATCAAGGACAATATTGTTCTCTCCAGCCAAAGAATCACATACCTCCATACCGACCGGAATACATGTCTAGTCCAGTAGATCCCTTTTGGGTAACAACTGCCCCCACATCCACATACCTTCATCAAACATAGGTCTATAAGGAAAGAGTGGTACCCTTGGTCATGTGGTATGAACACTCTTAAAAGAAATATAAATAACTCTGAATTGAATGGGAAGAATCGCCTCCCAGATAAAACGACATGACAATGATCCAATGCAAAATGAAACTGTCTCAAAAACATATTTAGTTGCCTAATATTGGGGCCTCTAGAATACAATATCTACATAATATCTCAAAGGGAAACTAATTCACTTCCCATAGGTAAAGTGTGATAGTGCCATGATAATAAAACAAAAACACTTAAACTCCTCTCTATGAAATGAACTCATCTACAACTGACCACCAGAAACCTAGAATCTTGAAGTAGAAATAAATTATGGACTGACATATCTTTGCACACATATGCTAGCTTGGTATCTCTTGCAACACTAGGAAGAATATTAGGGAAATAGGGTCAAATCTCCCCCTCCTAGACATCCCAATGATGAAATAAACATACTCCTCCATGGGATGATACCATTGATAAGGACCAACTCTGAATTCTTGTGGACCATGATCCGAACGATGGATCAACAACTGCAACAACATAGATTTCCCCCTGAGGGATGTACCCTCCTCATAAAACTTGAGGAGGAAAACATCCATCAAAATATAATGCATATGTGGAGTAATAGTGCAAATTAATATCTCCCTCTCCCTCTCCTTGTCTCATCGTCCTTGTATTTGATTCATATACAAAGATTTTTAGGCACATATATAGATAAAATGAATTTAAATTATAAAACATACACATATATAAATAACTTGTATTTAAAAAAAAAAAATTGATTTATGTTTGCAAAAAAATGTAGAAAAGTAATCGATGCACCTAAAAGAGTGACTACACACCACTACCAGTTCTCTATATGAGATAAAAAACACCACCAAATGATGTTATTTCTATCATTCATTGGTGCTCTACATTTATTATTGTACTGACAAATATTTTAGCGATGTCTCCCATAAGACACACTACACTGCTAAATTGTGAAATATCCAGCTCGATACAATTCTCTTTATAACACTACTACATTTTAGGATGTATGGGAACTACTAGGTTAAATTATTTTGTTTCAAATTAACGAGTGTGATGTGTTAATACTTACGCACCAGTGCTACACTGGTATTGGAGAACCGATGATTTATTTAGTGACACATTGTGTTGTATAAAGAATTGAAAAAAGAGAATCTAAACAGACAACCTAATATGTCAAGTGTAATATCCCCAAGGATGAGCCCCAGTTGTATTTATAAATTGTAAACATATTTTGTAGGCTAGTGGGCTTATGTGTTACTAGGAAAGAGAGCCTAGGTGTTAAAGGCCAGGAGCTTCATTTTGTATATGTAATTATGCAAGTCATTAATAAAATATAAACATTGTTGTGTGCAGACTGACCACGAAGAAAGATTCATGGGGGACTATGCTTCCACAAGGTTGGGTAAGGGAGGAGGCTAAGTGTGTGGGCCTAGGGGCTAAGCTAGGGGGATTACCTCTAAAGGGGATAATAATTTATTATTATTTCCTAAAAGCTAATATGGACATGTTGAGTGTTGTCCTAAGTTCCTGTAAAGGGAATGTGTGCTAAGTGGAATTCATCTGGCTACAGGAAGACAAGTGTCAACATGGGCACATGCAGTTAAAAATGATGACTCAGCTGTGTTGGGGATTTCGCTCTCATTCTATCATCCTCGACCTAAGTTCGTGGGGTCAGGGGCGTCTGAACCATTTTGGCCTCTGCCCTCGACCTCTTTGTTTTGTCCTTTGGTCACGCATCCTGAACCCAGTAAGAACTCGTGGATTGAGCCACATCTTCGGTGAATCCCTAGCATTCTATATATGTCTATGTCATGTGTGTGTGTGTCATAGCTGTTGGTGGTTGTGGCCACATAGTTCCTGGACTGAGTGTGGCTTGTTTCCTTCCTTTTCCTTGAGTTGTATTGGCCATTGGTTTTTGTCCTCACCTTGTGGTAATTGAGTTGAAACTGGTTGAAGAAGTGAGTTGTCAGGCCCTTGGATGAAGAGACAGGTTGTCAGGACTGTGAGCAGCTCTCTCTAGGTGAGAGAGTTTGTTGGGAAGTGTTTTTCTCCAAGAGAGAGTCCAACACCAGCTATGGAGCTCTGAGAATTCTTGATTCAGCCTGTTGCCGAGACCTAGAGAGAAAGGTGAAGAAACCAATGGACTGTGCTTGTGAAGGTGTATACTCTCGAGTTGAACAAGCATGTGGGGAATGAGAGTCCATGAGTAGTGGGTGTAAGAAGGCTCCTGGAGAGAATCCTTCTGGTTGCATTGTGCAATTTCCTATAACCTCATCTTAGTCTAGGATTCCCTTTCCCTAGGTGGATTTTAGTCCCATCTCGGGGGTGACCCACTGTTGATTATGATGAGAAGCATGGTCTATGGCTAGGAGGTTTGTGAAAGGTTTGCACATAGTTGGTGGATTTACTCCAGCTAAAAGATAATTATCAGTCTGTGCTTAATTTATACGTTATGAATGTTTGTGCTATTGATGCTTGAATGTTATCATATGTTATGTTGCATGTGGATTTATTGTTAATCTTGTTTGAATCTGAATGGTAACAGTAACTCTGTGTTATGTGTTTAATTTCAATTAAAATGTATGTTATATATATATATATATATATGTATGTATGTATGTATGTATGTATGTATGTATGTATGTATGTATGTATGTATGTATATTCCGCAGTGGTAGCATTACCTGGTCTCTGTGTTGGTCGGGGATGTTATAGTTTGGTATGAGAGCTAAGTGAAGGCTCCGAGTAGTGGAATTGTCTAGCCCGTTGGTGGATGAGGACGTTACAAATTGGTATCATAGCATGGTTACAATACTGAGCCTAGATGGGCCATGTTAGTGGTAGTCGAAGAAAAATTTTCGGAAAGGATTGTTGTCGGAATGGAAAAAATTCAAGTTCAGAGCCAAGGTTTCAAACATTGATCTTTAATGGGCTAGATAAGTGGTCATTAGACCCAAGGTTTCAAGAGGAAATTGTGTCTAGAGGACCAATTTCAAACCTCAGAACCTTCCTAAGTGTCAAGAAGTTACCTTGGTCGTGTTACGAAGCTTAGGAGGAGTAGCAATGTTGTAAAACCATGACAGAAGTGGTATTGGGCTGTAGATTAATGTGGACCTTAGGATCTATTTGGGAGAAGGATAATCCTTCATGATCATCATATCTGGTAATGTTCCGAGGCAGTTAGCCATGAATTCCTTTGGAAATCCACATAGTAACAGAGTATGTTCTACATTGTAGGATCTATTCGGAAGGAAGGTAAATACCTTATGACCGTCAAATCTGGGGAAGGTGCAGAAGAGTTAACCCATAAGCCCTTCAGACTTCTCGACTTTAGTGAAGTCTGATGCCAGAAACAAGAGAAGGAGCGAAGCCTGAAGCTCCGAAGTGGATCTACACCATAGATCTGGAGAGGAGAGATCGACCATTGGATCAAACCAATGTTAAAAAGGTCAAACGCAGTAGTGAAGGGAGAAATCTTTCAAAGAGCCGAAGTAGTGATTCATGATGATGTCACTTGGAGGTGACATGGAAACATGGGTTGTGTGCCAAGTGTAAGTGGATTTTCAGCCATGTAATATTGAAATGTCATTTGGAACGTAATGCGTGTCACCCATCTGAATGGGCCATGTATCAGTTGCTAGTATTCTGCCATGTGGCTTTCTGTATGAGCATGGCTAGTGGGGTAGAGGTTACGTAACGTAGTTAAAGGTCAAAGGACCCACACTGGAGTTGATAACAATACATCAAGATCTATGGTCAGGAGGCATTGCGGGGACCCAAGTTGCACGAGAGTTAATTATCCAAGGCGGTCCTGTAATCCAAACCACGGTTTCATCGAGGGGTTACGTGTCAACATTAGAAGAATTGCAAGATGAAAGGTGGGTTACTCCAAACCATCGTTGCATGCCCCCACAATTGGAAAATGTTAAGTGATGTGACATAATGACATCACCAAAGGTGATTGGGAATGTTCAAAGATTAACAGTTCATATGTGTGAATGCGAGATCCTCCGAAGTCCCAAATACCCAAAGACACGGAACTCATGTTGATTAAGGTTGGTTGTCATTGATGTCAACCCTTGAAGAAAGACCCGTAGCACAAAGTTTTGGGTAATGGACCCAATAGTGTTTGATGTAAATATGACTCATTATTG
>JZKD02S1604099.1:67029-81112 GCA_000966675.3 Picea glauca | reverse complement strand
GAATGTGATGATATACACCAGGTCTATTACAGAGGTACAAATCAGATTTGGATGATGAAATTGATGAGGGATTTTTGTTGAGGTTGTTGCATGGTTGATGCACTTGTTTAAGGTATAGGTTGATTACAGGTTGGTGCATGGTTGATGCACTTGTTTATGGTACAGGTTGATGCATGGTTGATGCATGGTTCAGATTTATTAGTACAGGTTTACAGCGATATATCTCACAGTGATAGTGTGACAGTGGTTCATCATTCTACTTCTACTTAAGGGTGGCAGGACGAGGCAAGGACAGGTGGTTGTAGCCACGTTCCGGTTGTAGCCGGAGAACATAGGGGGTTGTAGCCTCCTTCTGGTTGTAGCTAGAGAATTAGGGAGTTGGAGCGTCCCTCAAGTTGTAGCCTGAGAAACTAGGGGGTTGGAGCCTCCTTCTAGTTGCAGCTGGAAAACAAAGGAAGTTGGTGCTTCCAATGAATGTAATTCTTCAAGACATATAAGAAAAAGCATTGTATGGTTTTCTCCCGATTTGGGTTTCCACGTAAAACACTGGTGTACTGTTCATATGTGTGATTGTTTTTTTATTACTGCTCATTTTTGGATAATAATTCTACATTGATATAACATTTGAAGAAAAAGGATTATAATTACGTTATTACTGATTCACTCCCCCTCTTAGTAATCCAACAACTCAGACACCTGAGGTTACGTAGTAAGTGTCAACCATCATATACTGAGTAGATGTGGATGGTTGATACACCCTATGTCGTGAGTTCGGTAATCTGGAACTCTGAGAGATTGTTGTGTGGTGCTTGGAAATATTCCAAAGACGAAGGCACAAAGGCTCGAATAAGAACCTAGTGATCTAGCACTTGGTCATGACCCATGGTCGTGTGGGTTGGGGAATGAGAGAAAGGGGTAGTGCCCAAAAATTATTACAGAGAAGAGAAGAAATCAGAAAGAAAATGAAATATGAATGTTTTCTTAAATCAGATTGGTCTGAATGCGTAAACTGGTGAAGTATTGAATAAGTTTCAATTGTTTCTCTTATTTGATTTTTCGAGTGCAAGAAGTGCACATTGTCCACAAGGCATGCATTGACAGAGGTAATTTAACCTTAGAGAATCTCAAGAGAGATACCATTGAACCTTCATCAACAAAATTGCAAGGAGTGCACAGTAAGAACTTTGCGTTGAGTTCAAAGAGAGATAGAGTCACTAAGAACTCTCTAGGGATCTTCCAGGCAGACATCAAGAGGGTACAAGTGTGCATAGAGAGAACTCTTTGTCGAGTTCAGGGAGAAGAGTATCATAGGAAGATACTCACAGAGTTGTTGAACACTCTGTAGAAAATGATCAACAAGGTGTGCTTTGAGCAGAAGGCTGCTAGGAGGGCTCAAAGTTTTCCTTTGAAAGGAAACAGAAGAGTTGACACCCTTAGGAGACTGAGTAAATAAAAAATCTCAGAAGAAATAATTCAAGGATTGCATGGGAGACAGACTCATTCTAAGTCCTAAAGCTAAGAATATATTACACTTACGAGAGCGAAGACGAGATCCAAGAGGCAAACTCACAGGCGAAAGGTCAAGAGATGAAGCCTTTGAACACTAACAAAATATTTCAAGGCCGAAGAAGTCAAAAGCTCAGGAGGAGGAGCGAAAACAAATATCAGATCGGTTGTGGGGAGGAGCCTAGACCGTTAGATCAATGTCTAGTAGAACAAAGGAAGCACAAAGGAGAGGAATGGATCCCATCCGTTAGGTCTGAGCACGAAGGACCAACAATTGTTGGATCCAAAGATAAGCACATGAGACTTAACCCTTGTGTGTGTAGGAGAAGTGGACTTGTCAAAGTCACGAAGTGATTTGGGACCATCCATCGTCAAGGAGGATAGGTGGCGTAATATCCACAACTTCGGAATTTTTTGGACAAGGAGGAGGAGAAACAACCGAAGAAAATCTTGGTTGTTGATCTGAAAGTGGGCGCATGGCGCCAAATATGGAACTCTGGTTACAGAGCACTCTGGAGGAGAAAAGAGGATGAAAGCACTGAAGTCCCAAAGGAGATATTGATCATTGATCAAGGAGGATTTCGAAGGACCGTTGATATAGTCTTGGTCGAAAAGAGCCAAAGTCCCGAAGAGAACTAGGGTCATTGATTTGGAGAGGATGCATGGTAGAAGATCTGTGACTTCGGGGAAATTCACTCCAGATATTTGTGTGTGTGGAGACGTGAGAACTCCCAAAGGTCGAAGACTCAGAGTTCATCAGAACCATCTGATTGTCGAGGACAAGTGTCAATAGATCTTCCACTCCGAAAGATTGTCATACGTGGAAAAGCAAATAGTTAAGAGTTGAAACTTCTGAGGGCCAGAGAGTCAGAATCAACCATAGCCATTGATTTGGAAGGGAGCTACGTGTCGAAAGATCGTGTAGATATGGGATCGTGTGTGGAAGGAGGAAATAAGTTAGAAAAGTGAGGATCGATAACAGTCATTGATCGTGGATCATCACCAAGGGATTGGAGATGGACGGACGAGCTGGATTACGGGGCCATAACTTGCTCGGATGTTAAAAATATGAGAGCGGTCCGCAATTTATACCATGTTTTTAATGAAGTGATGCGTGGCAGCTAGAGGTGAGTTATGAGTTGACCTAAAAAAAATATTTCCCATGCCCGCAATCACAGTTTTCCATGAGGTCATATCCCATGTTCTTATGAAAGAAAGGGATAATGAAAAAGGGGCTAGTGCCTTAAACTTGTAGTTTTGGAAGTGCATAGGAATAAGCCCGTGGGTCTGTCAGGACCTGCACATAGAAGGAAAGGATACCTGTGCATAATTGTTATGGGGTTCAATCATGAGCCTGGAGAGTCAATTCGACTCAGAAGATTGAAATATCCTTTGACTGGGGGGTCAACAGACCCCTCTGAGGTAGGGGCACTGCGTCGAAAGTGATCAGGGCAGAAATAGTCATGTACAGTGACTACAATGAGAGCACAAGAAGATTCAAGAATCCAGGAAGAATTGAATACTTCTGGGATCAACAAGGAAACATTTTATAGGGAGAAATAAGTTGTTGCATTTTCTATGGCAACAATTATGTTACGACTTGTTGATTCATCCAGAGGAAATAATGCTTGTGTGTTTGCAAGTGTTGTTGGTGATGTTGTTGCATAAGGAGTGAAGCAAAAAAGAGCCGAAGTGTTGGTTATAAGTTTGATAAAGAAGCATGAAAGATTCTACTGCTGTCAGAATATCAGGTAGTATAAAATTTATTAATGGCAGTCATGCAGGTATGATTTTTTATTACTCTTTTTGTATAATTGATGAAAGGAAATTTAGGTAAGAATTTCCTCAGCCAGAGTTATTTTTATAAAATCACAGGATTATATTATTGAGTGCATACCACTGGATGTGGTAAAGGCTGGAGGCCTATATTAATTCAAAGCTTTTTATCTTTTGAATGCACACATTAACATAGTAGAATGTCATGTTAATTTGGTTGTGGGGTAACAACCAAAGATTTAAAAGATAATAACTGGTTATAGGAATGAATGCCAGTAAGCTAGTCATGTATGAGACAAGGACCTAGTTGGATATGGCAAGGTACGAATATAGAAAGATTATGAGCCACACATGTACTAAAAGATTCCTACTTTTAAATAAAACTTGGGCTACAACCTTTTTTCTAACACTAATCAACACCACAGAATATTATTCTTGGTGTAGTGTTTGGGTCGAAAAGGAAGGCATCCAATTAATTGGGAAGATAGTAGGAACTGTGTGGAGAATGTGTCAACACATTGGCCAAACTAATATTCTTGGTGTAGTGTTTGGGTCGGAAAGGAAGGCATCCAATTAATTGGGAAGACAGTAGGAAGTGTGTGGAGAATGTGTCAACACATTGGCCATAATTCCAACTTATGGATGGTGGGATACATGACTGAGATGAAGAGCATTATGTAATTCAATGTAAGGTGCACTGAATAAGTATGCATTGAGAATTGCATTCATGCATAGTAAGTGACAGAATTGTATACTAAATGCAATGGATGAATGTGTTTTGTAAGCACATGCATATATATTATTGCATGGAAATAATTGTTACTAACAGTTGAAATGTTGTTAACTCATGAAGTTGAGGACATTTCAGGGAGGTTTTAGACATTGCAACAGGAAAATTGCAAGTCAAGTAGTCACATGAGGATTGACTATAGGAAATTTTTTGGTTCAGAAAAAGAAGTAATGAATTTACAGATATTACTGTGAACATGCATATGCATAGAATGACGAGTCATTCTATTTTATTAAATTGTTTGGTAATTATGATTGAATTTCTAGATGCAGGAAATTATAAGTTCATTGTATATGGTTTTGTACATATTTCAATTGAATTATGATGTACAAGAAATACTGACAATTGTTGGCAGTATGCAAGATTAATCCTTGTAGGAAAATGGTATGTAGTTTGGTGCTTGTCGAAAACCACAAGGAAGGTTGCAATATTAATATGGCAACAACCAAGAAAAATTATGAAATGGAATTTCATGTTTGGGGAAAAAGTTGAATTCCCTTTTGAACTAAGTTTGAGTTCCTAAGTGAATTATTTTATGTTTCCTCATGATAAGTGCATGTGGGTGATGCAGATGAGATGATGTTGATTAAAGTTAGAATGTTGACTACAAAGAGTAGCTTAGGGAAGATGTTGATTGGAAATATCTGAGGGCAGTTGGAATTTCGGGAGACACGAAGCCTTGAGACTTCCTGAGCTGACCTGTTGTTGAAACCCAAGGAAAGGGAGGTGTAACAGTCGATGGATTGTGTGACAGTGAATGTGTACACTCCTGGGGTGGGACATGCATGTGGGGAATGATAGACTGTTGGTTAGAGTGCTGCTGAGGTTTGGTACCTTGGCCTAGACCATGTTGATATGAAAGTCTTCTCAATAAAAAAATAAGTACAATTCTCTATTTCTTGTATGCTATGTATCTCGTAATTCATATACAAGTTATAATGTTATTAGAATTGCCTGTATATACATATATATACATTGCATATATGCTTGCATTACATGCATCCATGAATGTACATAATGTGTTTCATATTTCATTGCTTAAGAAATATATACCTGATACTAATCATGTAATCGATTAGAATGTGATTCAAGCAAGAAGGCATCTTGCAAGTGCATCCGGTGTGCATATTGGACCAGAAAAGAAAGCAGCTTCAGAATCAAGCCATAGGACTTGTAAATGTACAGTGGACCTAGTACGGTCCTGAGGACACGACATGGGAGAATGAGGATGCTATGTGGGCATAATACCCACATATTTTTGAAGTTTTTTGGAAATCTTGTTGATGTTGTGCAAAAGTTGCACTGAGGACAGTGCAAAAATAAGGGGAGGGGATTGTAATATCCCCAAGGATGAGCCCTAATTGTATTTATAAATTGTAAACATGTTTTGTAGGCTGGTGAGTTGAGTGTTGATAAGATTTTGGGATTATGTGTTATTAGGCAGGAGAGCCTAGGTGTTAAAGGTCAGGAGCCTAATTTTGTATATGTGATTATGCAGATCATTAATAAAATATAAACATCATTGCGTGTAGACTAACCACAAAGAAAGAGTGATGGGGGGCTAAGCTTCCACAAGGTTGGCTAAGGGAGGAGGCTAAGTGTGTAGGCCTAGGGGATAAGCTAGGGGGCTTACCTCTAAAGGGGATAATAATTTATTATTATTTCCTGAAGGCTAAGGTGGACATGTTGAGTGTTGTCCTAAGTTCTTGTAAAGTGAAAATGTGCTAAGTGGAACTCATGCGGCTCCAGGAAGACAAGTGTCGACCTGGGTGCATGCAGTTAAAACTGATGAGTCAATCGTGTTGGGGGTCGATCTCTCATTCTTTCATCCTCGGCCTGATTTTGTGGGGTAGTGGGCGTCTCAACCATTTTGGACTCTACACTTGACCTCTTTGTTTTTTCCTCTGGTCATGTATATTGAGCCCAGTAAGAACCCATGGACTGAGCTGTGTCTTTGGTGAAGCCCGAGCATTCAGTATATGTCTGTGTTGTGTGTGTGTCATGGCTATTGGCGGTCATGGCTACATAGTTCCTGGACTGAGTGTGGCTTGTTGCCTTTCGTTTTCCTGAGTTGTATTGACCAGTGGTTATTGTCCTCACCTTGTGGGAATTGAGTTGAAATTGGTTGAAGAAGTGGGTTTTCAGGCCCGTGGATGAAGAGGCAGGTTGTCAAGCCTGTGAGTATCTCTCTCCAGGTGAGAGAGTTTGTTGGGAAGTGGTTTTCTCCCAGGGAGAGTCCAACACCAGCTATGGAGCTCTGAGAATTCCTGATCCGGCCTATTTCCAAGACCCAGAGAGGGAGGTGAAGCAACTGATGGACTGTTCTTGTGAAGGTTTATACTCCCAGGTGGAACAAGCATGTGGGGAATGTGAGTCCATGAGTAGTGGGCGGAAGTAGGCTCCTGGAGATAATCCTTTCGGTTTCATTGTGCAGTTTCCTATAACCTCAGCCTAGTCTAGGATTCCCTGGCCCTGGGTGGAGTTTAGTCCTAGCTTGGGGGTGACCCACTGCTAAGCATGATGAGCGGTGTGGTCTATGGCTGGGAGGTTCATGGAAGGTCTACACGTTGTTGGTGGATTTACTCCAGCTAAAAGATATGTACCAATCTGTGATTAATTTATACGTTATGCATGTTTGTGATACTGATACTTGAATTTTATCATGTGTTTTGTTGCATGTGGATTTACTGTTAATATTGTTTGAATCTGAATGGTAACAGTAACTCTGTTTTATGTGTTTAATTTTGATTAAAATGCATGTTATATATATATGTGTATATTACACATTGGTAGCATTACCCGGTCTCTGTTTTGGTCGGGGATGTTACAGTTTGGTATCAGAGCTAAGTGAAGGTTCCCAGTAGTGGAATTGCCTGGCCTGTTGGTGGCTGGGGATGTTACACCAAGTCATTAAATATTTTACTAGTGCAATTTATTAATATTGATGTACCGCTACAAAAACATTTTTTGTGCAAACTTAGTAGTGCACTTGGTTCAACTGAACATACCACTTCTCCCGTGTTCCCAAAACACCGATATGTTGTTTAGTGGTGCATTGTATTGGATAGATCACTAGTAAAAGGATTTCAACGAGATTCGTGAGTGCATTTTGTTAACATGGACATACTATTATGATAAATTTTATTGACTGTAAGGTCAATGGTGCGCTTTGTAAAATTGGAAGAACTGGTGCAACACTGTTCCCAGAGAACTTGCATGTCATTTAGTGGTGCATTTTATTCTATAATGCATCGGTGATGGGGCATCACTAACAATGCACTATTATGTTTATTTTTAAAAATTGATCACAGTTCTTTTCTTCAAATGACACCAATGCATACTATTAGAGTTTATGCATTGTTGGACCCTGGTGGACCATGTATATTGTTTCACTAGCACATATTTTAGCGATGCATACCATAAGACGCACCACACTATGAGATTGTAAAATATCTAGCCTGGTGCCATGCTCTTTATAACTGGTGCATTTTTTGGACCTAAGGGCACCACTAGGTTAAATTCATTTATTGCAAATTAAATGGTGTGATGTGTTAATATGAACAAATCTATGTTACCGCGTGATTGTAGCACCGATATTTTTTTTATGATGCATTGTGTTGTATAGATAACTGACAATGGGATTTCTAATAATATTCCCTCTTATTCCAATTCGTTCGTTATTTTCCTAGTGCAATTAGTTTAACAACACTTGTGCATTTTGTTAACATGGACACACTGCTACGCTAAATTTTATGAGTTGTGAACCTAGTGGTGCACTTAGTTAAATTGAACACACTAGTTCTCTAGTGATCCCAGATCATCGACATGTTGGTTAGCAGTGTATTGCCTTTTATAATGCACTGGTAACGAGGCGCCACAAAAGATGCACCTCTATGTTTATTTTTTAAAATTAATCATGATGGTTTTATTTGAATGACATAGATTCATATTGTTAGTGTCTATGAATTGGTGTTGGCACTTACTGTACATAGAGGACACACCACTTCGAGGTAAACTAAGTGTATAGGTGCACAACATAGAACTAGAAAAAAAATGAAAAAAAATTGAATTTCAAGACAAATTCAAATTTGAATCTGATGAAAATGAAAATATGAAGGTCATAGACAATTAACTTAGACTCTTATGTCCCAAGGAGGTATGGTTCCACCATTAATAGGAAATGAAAATTCATGGTAATTTCCAAAAATTGGAAATGTGTGGAATCTACTAGTGGAGTTATCGAACACATTGTAGAGAACCACAAATAGGGAATCCTTGTAAGGAGAGTGAGCACCATTTATTTCTTTAGAGTTTGGAAGCATAGAATGTAGTGTAATAATGAAAATCAGTTTGGTAAAGAAAATTATATTTACCCTCCTAATGACAATGATATGCACTGGGTTGTAATGTTCAATGACACCATGGAGCTTTATTCGATGCTTGTTTTTTATTATAATGTATGACAATGCTTTTGAACAGTTAAGAAACAAGGAATCATTTTTATATGTGCACTAGGGCATATGGTTCTTATAGGCACAATGATAAAAGAACCTTTGCAAAATCCTCCGGTCACTTGCCTCCGCTAACAACTTTTGTTATATATAGAGAAAGGATAATTTTTTTGGGGAGGTTTCGTAAAAACCTGAGCTCTAAGGTGTTCTTGTAGTGGTTTCACATCAATTTTTCCTTCCTTTTTATTCACCCATGAATTTTATTTATATGATTTCTTTCCTTTAGCCATCAGAGGTTGATGTAAATTTTGAAATCCGTTGTCGAAATTATCCCTCCTTTCATCTTCCTGCATAAGGATCCCTATCAAGTCATCAAATAAAGGTTCTTTCTCTCTTATTGCAAGATTGTTGATAAATACTTCATATTCAAGAAACATACCATTTAATGTTATAATAACTAGAGTACTACTTGATACTTCCGTACCAAATATTACCCAACTTATCTTTTAAATATTTAATTCTAGATAGATAATTAGTAAGATTTTTATTTTCTTCCATTTTAATTGAAAGATGCTTGTTCTTCACAAATATCATTCTATTTGTATTCACTATTTTAGATAAACCTTTTAATGTCCCCCATGTCTCACTTGATGTCTATCATTTCCTTATATGATGAGTGATAATGTCTTTCGCACTCTATTTTTATTCAATGTTTCATACAAACATTTTAATGTTTCCCATGTCTCACTTGATGTTTGATGTTTCCTTATATGAGAAACCATAATGTCTTTCACTCACATTCTCAATAGAACCTTTGCATTGGTTTCTCTTTTCTCCTAATCTTAAACTAAGCAAGCAAGTGGTTTAGCTTAAGTTCCACTCACAATTTCTTATGCATTGTACCCTTGCAACAAATCAAACTTCCAACTTATATAATTCAATCCATCTAACTTATTTTTTTTCATTAGAAATCTATTAAATTTTACATGGCTAAGAAGAGAAAAATAAATAAGATCAATTTATGTACAGTAGAAATTACCTCACATTAACCAATAATTTTGTCACTTTACAACTGTAGTCTTTTTTTTAAGCAAAGCACTTATTCCTTTCCCCAAACTATAATACCAACTCATAAATTTAATCACAATGCAAAAAAAAAAAATGGTTCTCTATTTCTTTTATATATATATTATGGATTGGGAAACATTGATATTGAGTATTCTGAATGCCAGCTCTATCAAATATCTACTTACACTGTATTCCTACTATTTCACTCTACCAATTTACCAACACTTTATTCTTAATTTACAAATCTACCAACAATTACATTTATTTATTTATTTTTAACAAAATATTTATGTTCTAAGACTTTTGCGACCATTGTTTTGATCAAAGAGTTTTTTCGGATTCATCGCATAGGTTTTTTTATTTTCGACGTTTCAGACCAAACTAGTGTGGTCCATCATCAGGAAAGTGTTTGTGAGAAATGAAGGAAAAAAGGATATAACAGGTATATAAATACTTGAAAAGTTTTTATAAGGAGTCGACTTATTCAAAAGTTTCATTTCTCACAAACGCCTTCCTGATGATGGACCACACTAGTTTGGTCCGAAACGTCGAAAATAAAAAAACAAAATATTAATTAACTTACATTATTAGTGTTTTAATAATTATATTGAATGATATTAAAGTTATTTTTTGGATCTAAAACTTGTGTATTAAAAAAACTACACCCTATAAACATGACAGTCAAATTTCTATTCAATTTTAACTTATTTTAACAATTAAAAATAATACTTTTTAATAAACTTTATTTTAATGAGTATGTTAAATTTTTTTTTTCTCTAATACGGGGACATAAATCTTCATGAAATCACAATTTTTTATTGTTTAAATTTCATTTTTAAATGTAAAAATAGATTAAAAATGATAAAAAACACTCCTATTTACAAAATCAACAATTTCTCTTAAACAAATATCCATTAAAAAAATCCGTTAACAAAAAAAAAACACCATGCTGTTAGCAAATACTTTCTTTGATTAATCTTACTTGACGGGCCTTACAGGAATATCCGTGCATACATTGAAGGAATGGAATTCCTTTAATTGTTCAGCTCTTAAAATTCAAGATGTGTTTTACTCAATCATACATGTGAGTGAAAAGTTAAGATGTGTTTTATTCAACATTATAGGTAAAAGTTTTCTAAAAGTTTTATGTTTTTATTTTTTGGTAATTTATTAGTTTTTTTTTGTTTAAAAATTGGTTATAAATCTAGAAAAATAGTTGGAATAACAAATTTCATTGGTTTAACATACATAATTTGGGTGTTCTAATGGTTTTTAGGGTGTTAATCCATTTATGCATTTAAAAATAGGATTTGAACACTGTAAAATTAAGATTTTGTCAACAATCACATTGCCTAATTTCAATACTGAATTCCAATAGTAGTTGCCTTAAAAAGTTAAAAAAAACTAAGTTATTGTAACGTTATAAGAAATGACTCTTTTTTTTAGGAGACATTTGTGAGAAATCCGGTGAGAAATAGTTAGATTCATAGATTTGAGTGATTATTTGTGTATAATCTGAGTGATCTAGGGTTTTTCAGCATGTTGAATCCATTTTTGTACCATAAATAGATTTTGAACAAAAAAAAATAGTGATTCATATAAATTTATATCCATTTAGGCGAAAAACCATTTCGTATAACAACTAGACAACACTTATATATATATATATATATATATATATATATATATATATATATATATATATATATATATTATCACATAACCTTGGTATATATATGGAGGTATATTTTCTATCATGTATGAACAATTAACATTAATAGTGCACTGTCTAATCAAAAGGCCATGCCAATGTTATACTAACAAGTAATTTCTAATACCTAACTAGTCTAGAGCATGTAGTTTAAACATTTTATGTTTTGGTTTTTTTCCTAGGTATATTTTTTGATCAATTTTGTTTGAAATTTGGTTAGAAATTGTTGGAATGTAGATCCTATAATAGTGTCCTAGAGATTTTTCAAGATACCGAAGCCATTTATTTATTTATTCAAGAATGGAATTTAAAAAGAAGAAATAAACAATTTCACTCAAATTTATATTATCACATTTTATGAAAATAATACCAAACTTCATCCAACAAAACAAATGTGTTAACAATTGATGTTAGTTGTACAATGTCTAAACAAATGGTAAGAAAAATACCAAAAAGACATCAAATAAATGTTTTAATAGTTAATGTTGGTTGTACATTATCTAGTAAAATGGTCATGTGTTGGGATTTAGTGACAACAAATTCCTCTAATGACGGATTATGATCCTATTATTTTGCATTGGTTACAACCAAATAAACCAAGTTAGAATATGGATAGGGATTGCATTTAATAATGAGTTTCTTGTGTGATTGCATAAATTCATGCAAGCCCGAGAGACAGAACGACTGAGTGTGAGAGACTAAGTGAGATCTTGCCAATCTACGACTAAGTGTGAGAGACAGAGTGAGAACTTGTCAATCTGATGTAATCTCCATGATCTGAATAATAATACAACCGATGCCTGTGCTTGGTGGACGTAGCCCAACGTTTGGGTGAACCACGTGAAATCCCTATGTTTCTTATTTGTGTGATTGTTAATTATCATATGTGAATTGTGTTTTCCGCATTTGCAATTCTAACAAGTGGTATCAAAGGTAGTTAGAGGATAGAAACATCAAATTTCGGAGGAGCAACAACATCTATGTGAGGTGCGTAGATTTCTACACCGTTGTAGGTCCCTCCTCTGAAAGGGTGTGACGTCTTATTACTCGAACTTTCGTTCATGCAAAATTGTTGAAATCACCGCGGTTTAGGGTTGAAGCACAGTGCGTAGATCTTAAAATATCGCTGCACTTCGAGTGTTGCGTGATGTGGAGACTCACTGTACTCTAGGTATGTCGTGAGGTGCAGTGACTCCCTTTAGTACAAAAGTCACGATCTCCTTTCAAAATTCGCTTATGGTGTTTTGACTTTTGAAAAGATTAAAAGGTTTTTTTTTATTGAATGCATAATAAGTGAACAATTCACCCACAAGTGAACAATTCACGTGGGTGAATAAAGTAAAAATTTTTATGGAGTAAAAGGATTAAGGTAAAAGGGTGGAGGATCTAAAGTAAAGATAATTTTTTATTAAAAAGTGTTTTAATTAAAAGGTGATTTTTTTAGTAAAAGGTTTTTTATTAAACCTTGTGAAGTTATTTTTTCATAATAAGTGAACAATTCACGTGGGTGAATAAAGTAAAAACTTTTATGGAGTAAAAGGATTAAGGTAAAAGGGTGGAGGATCTAAAGTAAAGAGAATTTTTTATTAAAAAGTGTTTTAATTAAAAGGTGTTTTAATTAAAAGGTGATTTTTTTAGTAAAAGGTTTTTTATTAAACCTTGTGAAGTTATTTTTTCACATTATTTTTTAAAGTCTTGGTTGTTATAAGAAGTGCTTTGGGCATTAGGACATTTTCTATGCTAATGGTTAAGATGTAGTGTAGAGTTCGAAGTTTGAAGTTGAAAAGTTCAGTGGTAAAAACAATTTTGAGTTCTGGAAGCTCAAGATGTGGGATTTAAGTGTGCAACATTGTTAAATTTTTAATGAAAATAAAGTATCAAGGCAAGTGTTTCTCTTCCCTAGACGCCTAAGGGGGAGAAAGTGACGAATGTGGGCCCTAGTCATTTAATTTGTGAGATGAAAATTAAAAGGTGACTTTATGATTAAAGTGAGGGTGAGTGAAGAGACACCAAATCTCAGCCACCCATCTAATCTAATCTCAACCGTTAGATTAGAAAACTCCTCACCTTCCCTCATGAGGTCGACTAAGGCAAGAGGGCGCACTCATTCTTGGGTAAGCAACAACAGTATTGTTGAGAGAGCAAGAGACTCTTGGTGAGATGCCAAGAGGCTCTTGGTGAGATGCCAAGAGAAAGGGACCTGTGGTGAGATGCCAAGGTCGGATCTTTGGTGAGATGCCAAGATCAAGAGACTCTTGGTGAGATGCCAAGAGAAGGGACCTTTGGTGAGATGCCAAGGTCAGATCTTTGGTGAGATGCCAGAGAGAAAGAGAGAGGTTGAGCTGAGAAAAGAGACAACATTTGCTAAAGGAGAGCACACATCCCAAGGTAAAGAGAATATGGATTTTAGACAGCAAGGAAGAACAGGTCGTATCGTATGGATTTGTGGAGGTCGTACAACATTTAATGTGCACATAAATTGAGGAGGATAGCAGCTACAATTTCTGAGAGTATTGAACATTTGTTGGCACAAAAATTGAGGTAACTGCTGTAATATATTTCTAAGTGTATTTCCGTACAGTCCGTATAGTTTGGCACGAATCTTGGGGACCGTATAGCTCAGTTTACAAGGAGTTGTTCATGCTGGGTTTTCTGTACAGTCTTAGCAGAGTTTTGGCACAAATTTCGAGACAATCCATACAACATTAATTGCTGGGAAGCCATACAATTGTATGGATTTTTGGTTCAGAAATTGAGAAGCAAAGCTACAGGAATGTCCAG